>JABASC010005178.1:0-10614 GCA_019776185.1 Plutomurus gul
TTTTGGTGAAAATTTGGTTAAGTTTGAAAAATTATTACAGAAGTTACATAGGTTTATTTAAGACAGCGCTCCGAAAAATTAGGGGGGTCAGGAACTTTACGTACACAGTGTATGTCAAGTGCACTGCAAAGAAGCAGTTTAACAGAAAATAAACAGCAGAATGGCTGGGCCGTCGGTCGCTCTACTCAAATACGAATTTTCGCATAATGCCAACCGTGCCATCATATACCAGCGGCGGCAACCAAGTGGAAACACTTGGACTACATAACAGCAGCACAGTAGAATCGTAGCACATTTCATCATGTTTACGACGACTGCTAATTCTATTAGGGAGCCATGTGCAAACTACAGCGCTCACAAATCCTACCACACAACGTTTCGTATCAAAATCCCACAATAAATACTTTTGTCGCGTCTGACTTATTTACTAATTGCAAGGCTTTAGCAAAAATTATATATATATGTGTGTGTGGTAGGGCACGTTTAGACTTTTTCAATTCCAGTCAGTGTCTCTGGTGGGAGGGCCAGAACTTTTTCCTGCCAGGTAAGTGCTTTAAATGGATACTAGAAGCTTTTGCAGTATTTAAGCGGGAACTTTTACCGACAGTCACGTTTATTTATACGGAAATGTAAGCTATATAATGTCTTCCTATCCCTTATGAAAGTAAGTGTAGTTGGTGGTATTATCTTCTATTAGGGGTATTAGTGCTACCTGTGTGTCTGTTATAGGTATATAAGTATAGGATGTAGTAAGAACTGCATTTAGTCATATAATAAATAGAAGTGGTAGAAGGAGAGAAAGAGATATATTTATCGAGTGAGAGAGAGAGAGCAGTACAATGCTAGCAATAAGTAACTACATGGAAGTAGAACTCCACCCTTGACTTGACAAAGCATTAAAAGCTCATTTTCTTAGTCGTTCAAATAATCTTAGTCAAAGTAGTGCTTCCCATGCTAAGGATGGCTGCTAACTATCTTGTCTGCTTATTTACCTTTGCTTTGCCTAAGCATGGTTTAGCCGAACCAATGCACACTGCTGTATGTAATATGTATAAAGTCAGTCGGATTTACCTTTACAGAGAGACTGAATGAGAAAGAGCGACGGCGGTGGCGGCGGCTGAAACGGCGACGTAAGCAGCAGCTCCTTCGTTACTGACTACGAACATTAGACACCATATTAGGAAGAGCTGAGAATACGGGAGCAGGGTCTACTATTTAGTAAATGCAACTGGAGTGTATATATTTTCGCTATTATAAAGGTAGGTGGTGGCTTGAGCTGAGATTCTATTCCAGTCGCCTACAATTTTCCCCTTCCTATTATCCCAGGACGAACTAATCGTCTTGCTCTCTTTACTGCTTCTCTCTATCCTTTAACCAGAATTCCTTTCACTCTACTTATCAACTAAGCTTAGTTGATTGTACTCAGACCATCTTCCTATGTATATATACGACGGCCACCAAAGCTTTTCACTTGAGGCAAGTTTCCGTCGGCCCGCCTCACAGCAGTCTTCTGCAATCTATTTATATAATATTAATGTGGCCCTGTTGAGCAGCTCAGACTGAATCTAACTGGAATACAGAAAGTCTCATTCTAATATTTATTTATGCATAGATTCGCATTTGTTGTAAGACGATTGAGATGATACGGACGGTAGACTAATTAATAGATTAATAGATGGTTCAATGCCACACATCTAGTCGTTGAAGCGTTGCTGGACGTTTAACCGAGGAAAAGCACAATCGTCAAATGGGGAAAATCATAGAAATAATTTCTCTATCTAAAATCCATTACTCAATATGGTGAAAGTTGAATGGAATATTGGAGACATTTGCCGTTTACTCCGTGGCCATCTTTTTTTCCAAGATTTTTTATTTTTAACAAATCGGTTTTCCTTCACATGTGTATTTTTTTTGATTTCTTGCTTTTTAACTTGTACATAAGATAATGAAACATGACTACAACATGAATTCACGTGCAACCATAAATTGCAATGTATGTATACAGAGTGCATGGAGAATTAAATGCACGAGTGGCCTGTGCAATATTAATGAGGGAGATGTTAATGTAAATAAATATCCCTTATGGTTCAGAGTTGTGGAAACTGAATTAGACAAGTAAGAAGGAAAGAGTGAAATAGGAAAAAGATAGTTTTCTCTGGTGAGAGACATAATATTGGGAGTACTATTACATACATTGATTCTGGTGTGTTGGTGTGTGTTGGTGAAAGCATTGGGCGATTACTGTCTGAAAGTGGAATACGTGTTGATAGGAAGGCAGGAGCAGGATAGGAGCCATATAACAAATGAAAACTGGAGGCTGGCCGACTTCCCCCTCATTTATCTTCTTTTATTTCCTTGTTTTTATTGCAAATATCGTGTTTCGTTTATCTGTCTGTCGTTGGCTGTTTACAGCTCATACTGTATTGCATTTCGAGATCTATTTCTATTTTACTAGATCACTGCTTCCTTCCCTTAGTCTCCATTATGACCACCCTATTCCTTGCACATAGATTTCTCCCTCACTGAATGCACACAAACACACTTTTATCCGGAACATTTTGTCTTGACGGAATTGCGGGAATTATTTATTACGGATCAGACAATACTGTCAACTAAGTTGAACAGTTAAAAGTTGAATGGGATGAGGACAACGGGAGGAGAGAGAATAAGAAAACAAGATGTTGGATATTGTATTACTTTCCCCCACACTCTGCTTTCTCATTTTATAAAGAATGTGACGGAACTTAAACTCTTATACATCAGATACACACAGGCAGACACACAGACCTTTCTTTTAAAACAAGATCAACAGCCTTGACCAATTCAAACTGGTTCGTTTGTCACTTTGGCCTCTGCTACAAAACTTTGCTGTCGTTCCGTTCCACTACACGGCCGTCATCTCTTCGCTTTCTTTTTCTCTCTCTCTCTCTCTCACTCCCGCTCACTCCCGCTGCACACTTACAGCAGATAGTGGCTGACCTCTCTCGTTACTTGCCATGCCACTCCCAACAACAGCAACGTAAGCGTATTCTCTGTAATAACATATCGCCCTAATACTTTAATAGGATTTTTGACACCTACGGGTAGCGACTGCAACATAAAACTGATACCGTAGTACATCATCCGTGTACTCAAGTAATACAAATGGCACTTTAAGCTCTGCTGAACGAAATGTTCCACACAACATTCAACACAAGTCCTCCCCTCTATATGTACATATTTACAAATGCTACCCTTCTCTGTATCATAATCCATCTTCTATATCTCCCATTGCAATATTTGTCCATCACCATTTGTTATCCACCTATAGAAATTTATTGCTACTACGGCATTTATATGCCAAAATACAGTAACAACACGGAAAATACGAGAAATATCTAACCGGATTGTACAATTATTTAGGAAAATTGTCTTTATGATTCTTGGTTAATGGCTTAAGTGTACAATACATTAAAACACATTTCAAGTACTCGACTTTTTAACAATGAATTTACATCTCGTGTTCTAATTATAGAAACTTCTACTTTAAAAGCCGATTTTAGAAGGCCTAAAAATAAAAATATAGGTATTAAATGTTTTGGCACAAGTGCACGACATGCAAATCTATGCACAGAAAAATACAGCACATCATACTCGCTGTCCTATTTAAGTAAATTCAACGATTTGGATGTTCCATGAATGGAAACTAATGCGGACTTAACTGTGTGGGCTTTTTGGTGAATAATTTAGCACGTATAGCGCCTCGATAAGTTCTGCTGAAAGGAAGTGGCATTAAAGCGTAATAGTTTTGAGTTGTTCTACATATGTGCAGAGACTAATGTATGCAATTCATACAAATAACAACAATCAGTGACTTGTAAGGACAATGAAATTCATAAAGTAAATGATGGTCACAATTTCTCACAGAGCGAGAGCAAGAGAGCGAGAAGGAGAGAGCGCGGGCGAGGGGAAGATCAAGATGAGTGGTGGAGACCGGAAGTGGTATTATTTTTGTTAATCTGAGATATGGCCATATGTAAACTTTGAATGAGTTGTGTAGAGAATGTTTTTATGGGCTGGGGGTTTCCAACAGCTTTGTTCATAGTCAGTTCAGCAAGTACGTAACTACTCGTTGAGCTCGGAGCGCTTTGTCTTCTGGCGCTCTGGTTGCTGTAACACAGCACATTTCTCGGCTGCGCATTTATCTTGTCGGTTTCTTAGGCCTGTTTATTATTATGTAATGTTCAAAACTGTCTTAATTCACTATACATAAATTCAGAATATATTCCCACTATATATGCCTTGCTGAGAGTATACATAATAAACATGCGTTTACTACAGCGTACTACGTGTGCACGCTCTCTCTAACAAAATCCCACACTTTTCTCATCCTCCTGCATCCACATGAATTTTGTTTTTCAAAGCACTTCATCTTGTGAACTCATGATTTAAATCGAACTCGAGATTTCATTTGGTAGCTGAAATGTGGGATTAAGAGTCCACTGAAGTTTGAAGTGAACCTAATTCCGGCTAAAGCGTTGGAATGCAATTGCGTAGTTCACACATACGTTGCTTAGCTCAAATAATTGCATTCAGAGTGTAACGATGTACACACGCGTTAACCACGCTGCGTATCCCTGAAAGTTCCTATACTAGTACAAGTACAGTACATAGAGGATGAACTGTGTTTGACAACGAAAAGTCTTGCTGAATTCAATTATATGATTACATGGTTACAGTGAAAGTGCGCTCTGGTTCGCATTCCCCTTTCAAAAGATTTCGGGGAAACGGTACACAGAAAACTTGGTAATACTTTTCCAGTGTAACTCGTACTAACAGTACATATATGCACTATATATAGTAACTGTTAGCAGACCTACCATAAACTACTTATAAGCGCGTAGATATATTTTTTCCTTTTTCTTGCTACTCCCCGCTTTTTCTGTCATTGTCCGCATTTATTCGGAACGAGCCTTCACGTAAATAATGCTGAAGTTTATATCCATTAGCATCCTGTCTGCTACACGTGGGTGTAGCTTTACCTTTGCATATGCATAAAGAGCTACTCTGCCTATCGCTTTTTACGCCCACACAAAAACCCATAGCAATACACTAAAGTAGCCACACATCTGTTGCCAAGTGAAATCAACTGAATGATTATTACAGAGAACTATTCGAAGGAGGAATAAATAGAAGCAGTAGGTGAAAATTGGGTGAAAGTTAGCTGAAAATCTGATGTAAATACAAACATCAAAATTTAATCTAGGATGAAATAATAATGCTGCACTTATTGAATAAGAGAGTCGACTGGAATGCAGTGAAACCGTTAGATGTTAACAAAAAAGAACCCTGTTAGACTTGTAAAGTAGGAATGGTGGAATTCTACGGTTTACTATTGTGGAAGTGTACATTAGGAATAAAGAGAGAAAAACCTGGTGTGCTGCGGGGAGGCAGTGGAGGATTTGGACGGAGAGACTAAAACTGACAATGACCAAGACGAACACGACTTGAGCCTCAACTCATATTATAAATGAGCCCAATTATGATTTATCGCTATGGACTCTGTGCTATAGCCAACTACACTTTCCATTTACCACAACGTTTCTCTTGAATACAATTTCTTGCCGCGCTCCCTCTCTCTTGTGTTTTCTTTCTACACAATACTTTTGTCAGAGCAGAAACGGTTGGAATCCAGTCGAGAAAAAATTGAACTCCGAACTACAATGTAATACAACAGATGTATATAGGAATATAAATATATGTACTAATAAAATAAAACTAACGATTAGTTAGTGCGGCTGCACCTACAATAACTTAATACGTGTAATGCACACGTTATAATGCGTCCATACATACGAGTTGGGTAGTGTCTGATTCTTGTGGACATACCTTGTAAATACGTGTGTCTGTCTGTGGAACAGTGGCCTGCACCGGGGACGAATGTATGCGTATTTGAACGTAGAACTACTACTAACTATCTAAAGAGGAAGTATATTCGTCTCATTTCATCTTCAGCATCACTTTCTTAGAAATGTGCTCCCCCCACCCCTGCTGGCTTAGCTCCATAACAAATACTACCAGTGTATAAGTGGTACTAGAGAGATGTGCACATACAATAGAGAGCCTACTAGTCAACCACCGCCGCTTTCTCTCTACTGCGTTGCATTTTTGCTGTATATTGTTCTTATTTATGGCGGAGGAATTCACGATGCTCTGGGAGCTGACTTGACTGAACAAGTTCTTCGGCAGCTTTCTCTCTTTCTCTCTTTCTCTGGCTCTCTCCTCTTGACTTTCTGGTGTAGAAACTTGGCTTTCACTGTGAACACCGGAAGAACAGCCAGCGCCGTCTTTTTGCAAGCCTGCTCTTCTCCTTCTTCTCCTTACTATTCTGCTTAAAGTTCTGTCGTAGACTTTCTTAAGAGATTTTCCCACTGCATTGTACTTTACATAGCACGCTGCTTATTGTTACATATATACAGCCATTGTGTTGTTTGCAAGTTAGATTGCTTTTATCTCCCCTTGTCTTATGCATGGGGTTACGTGTACGTCTCTTCTTCTCCCACTTTATAGTGACTTGTGTGCACGCAGCAGAAGAACAAGTATTCAGTGGATATTCAGCCACTGAGCTCTCTTTCTCACTCCTTTATTACCCATACGTAAATATATGCACTTATAGTGGACACCTAGGTGCTATAAATCTTCTCAATTCTTGTTCTAACAATGAGCACCTTGAATACTTTGAACTGCAGCATTCTACTGTACTCCAGTGCTGCTCATTGTATTTTCTATGTGTACGTATTGTATAAGCATTTGTGCAGCTTTTATTCCCGTGCTCTTCATTTATGCCTTGTAACCATGTGTGTGCCCTAATACCTATAATCGAATGTTAAAAAGAAAGCGAGCCACTCACAAGTCTTGTCAGAGACGTTTGGAAACGAGGAATGAAATTATTTTCTCTACTTTTCATCCTCTTTTATGTTTCTGGCCTGAAGAATGAGCAGAGAAGGAGATTTTGGCAAATGTTTCCTCCATGTCTCTGGCCTGCCACATGCACAATTTGCACTACGAAAAGAACCTCTCAAGATGGTAATCGCCAATTGTAGATTTACAAAATTGCCTACCTCATCATCACTTCCGTACCTCACACTTATCTGTACTACTTACCAGGATTCGTATTTAAATGTCGTAATATTTCAACAACCGACTTTCCAGAACAGATAGTGAGATTATATTCAATTATTAATTTCACTGTTAAAGATGGTGCACAGATAAATCTTTTACTAAGCCTTTCCATTTCATTATGAGATCATTTTACAAAGAAGTAAATGAATTCTGCAGAGAGGAGACCTTATGTTGTGTCCTTACCTACACTCTGTCGCTTTCTACCATGTAGTGCAGTGTGTGCAGTAGAGAAAGAGAGAGACTGTAGAGAATTCTCAAAACTTTGATTCAGACGCAATTCAAAAGGCTGCTCTCAGTAAGTAGTGTATTATGCACGTAATATTATACAGTAGTAAAGCATGTTGAAGTGTAGTGGGCCGTTGGTAACGGTCAAAACTTGCCAAGGCTACGTGCTGTGTTTTACGATTTCATTGTTAGAACTGGTGCAGTTTACGAGAGGATATGTTGCCTATATATCTGTCCGCTTACGCAACGATATACTTAGGTAATAAGCTTTAAAACTTACTTTTACTGCAGGTCTCATAGCTATTAAAAATTATAGTCTATTAAAGAAGCATATGCTTTATGCTGCGTCTCACCAAAACAGCAGAGAGAGAGAGAGAGAAAGAGAGAAAGACGAGACAAAGGTTTTCATCACATATAAGTACATATATCTGTATATACTTTAGGTACAGCCAATATAAAGTAGTTACAATTTTCAGCTTAATTTCCTATTATAAATCTGATGCAGACTTCTGGAAAGCAAGCTTCTTAAGTGTGTGAATACATACTTACGTTAACGGTACAACTAAACTGAACGTAAGTACGCATTGTGTATTGTGTTTTGCTATATTTATATAAAACAAACGTAGGTACATGCTGATGTAATGTGAAGTATAGGAATATAATTTTGTAAAGCTACACAAGAGAAGATTGTTACGAGTTCTTTAGTATTAATATAAAGCATTTATAATGTTGAACAGTGAACGCGTATACTTAAATATTTGTAATCTTCCGTAGTGGAAAACAAATCAAATTATTTGATAGAACAGGAAGTGATGCACGCTCTGAAATCGTGAATAGCGAGTCTCTCAACAGGGTCCTGTGTAAGTAGCTATTTTCCGGAGAAAGTATCTTTCCCCTCTCTTTTCCTATGATTTCTGTCTTGGACAACTACTTGCACAACTCAAGTTGCTGAAATATTAGCTAACTTACGGTAATATTAAACTCAATTTTTGGCTGTCAGAAATTCTTAAGCTTCCCACGATTTACATTTTCATTAGCTGCTGTAACTTTTACAAAAGTTTTACTTTTTGTAATTTTCTAGGCTTCTAGCTGCCTGCTTTACTTTGTCTGCTATCGAATAAATAACAGTACGTGCATATGTTGCAATCAAATCCAATTGCACATCTGCTGGACTCGGACGCAAAAAGATATACATAGTAGGCTGAGCAGTAATTCTAAAGAATGACCTTCGAAGAAACTATTTCACAACAGTTTCCATATGCTTCCCTCTACCTACTTACTTATGTATTCTTAGTGTACTAAAGTCTACTACTTTATCTGGATACAATACATTTCGCTATATAAAATACAATATCTAATCGTTTCGACACTCGGTATTTGCACGAATTCGGAATTCTGTTATTTGACGATAAGGAAATGAGAGTCGGTTCAGCTACATTGTGATTTTGAAGTAAACTCGTTGGGTAATCATTCGACCTTGGATAGACGGAGGTTAACAATATTTGTAATACCAGCCAAGAATTCTTAAATAAGATATGATTGTAGTCTGTGTGACCTGATTCGGTGCGTATGAATGGTGGTTGCACTTCATGTGCTGAGATAACCATGCCACCCGTCTCTGCACACTGATGGCTAATCTACATACATGAAAATGTATTTATGTGACTTGTCTATGGAGTATCTCGGCAATGATGTTGGGAGATAAGGATTGCAGGAGAGGATGGTTCGAAGTTCCAGAAGCCTCTTATATTCTTACCATCCAATGAATAATAATTTGTTCAGGCAGCTAACTTGAAAGAACCCACGTGTCTAACATGTATCGGGTGTTCCGGATAAAACTTTACGTCTTTGACATTGAATTGCTCTGTAACTATAAGACCGATTTAAATGTTAAGTGTGTATGTATCTTGATTTGGAAAAGGAAGAAATTCTCTACAATACGTAACCACGGCCTACTGTGATACAATGATATCTCTGATAGACACTTCAGCAAGCATTAGAGCACACTTCAGAAGTTATTCCAGCGCATTCCTCTGTAATATTAATAACTTGTCGAAGTTGCTGCATGGTTTCGGGAACTTTTTGTTTGAATATTTCTTTGAGGTAGGACCATAGAAATAAGTCTGCAGGGGTCAAATCTGGTGATCGAGGTGGCCACTCTACTGGTGCGCTTAACTTCAGTGTAATTTCTAACCTCCCAATACTTTTTAAAGAGTCAAATTCGATGATTCTCTGACTAAGGCATGTCGAATATTCGAAATTCGCATTTTTTTCTCAAACTGAGAATAAAACTTCAAGTGCGGTGCAAAATCAGTTTTCTTATCTCATCAGACCATCAAATCGTGGTAAGATAGTGCTTACAGCGCATTCAGGTTCTTTTGTTGGAAACAAAATACCTTTTTATCTCTATTACGGGAATTTCGGGTAGGAATGTATGTCAGCGACGACAGCGTTATACAAAATGTTGATGGTCATATTTTGTCGAAAATTTCTTCCTCTTCAAAACAAGGTACATTACATATAAAAATCGGTCAAGGGGTTAAAGAGTAATTTAATGTCAAAGTCGTAAAGTTTTAGGCGGAACACCCGAAAGTTGGTATATGTTCCTGTGTCACCAAAACATTGACACACACACACATGTGACAAAATTTAAAAGATGGCAATCAAAAGGAAGATTTCTTAATTATGCAGCTCCCATGCTTTCGCTGTGACCAAAAGTCCAACACCAACGAGTCCCAATTTTTTAGAAAACCAAATAATATCAATTACTCCAGAAGTGGATAAAGTCGTCCTGGAGCTTCCCAGGAAGTCGTGTCAATTTGAGTGTCACTTGTATTTTCAAAAGTAAAAAAAAACGAACATCGGATGGAAACACAAGTAAAGAGTTTTTATGTAGAAGACGTCTACATTGATGTTTCGTGAAAGTGTAAACACCCTTCACACGCATCTCGCTGCGCGAGTCTATTAGGCCATCTAGTTTGTGTTTCCTCAAGTCCTTTACCATGTCCTAAATAAATACACAAACATGAGAGTGCCTACTCTTGTTAATTACGTACCTTATTGCCTTAGTAATTGTACTTCAAGTAAGTAAATTTGACTATGTAAATAAAGCAGTGTTTCGGATGGTTTAAACCACCCGGTCGAAACCACCGGTTTAAATCAATTTCAACCGGTTAAAACCATTAAATCACCCGGTTTTAATCTGTTTAAACCGGCTGAAATTGGTTT
>JABASC010005179.1:0-10614 GCA_019776185.1 Plutomurus gul
TAATAATAAAGAAATCCGGAATAAAATAGAGAGTTTATGCTGTAATGCCACCGTGAACTTCCTCATTCTCTCGCGAGCTGTGCACACTCGTTCATTCACAAGAATAGAGGTGAAATTGTCTCCTAACCTAACCAATAATATAGAAAGTTTGGATAATATTGTATTGTATAATAGTATTATACACTTGATTGTTTGTGTTGTTACCAGCTTTAATGGTGTAGAAGAACGTAATAATTGTACCATTAAAAGTCTAAAATGTTGAACTAAAATCTTGATTTTTGACCTTATTTCGAATTTCCGTAAACTATGTCATACACCATTGAAATCAGTGTAAAATTCTGCGTGGAATGGTATATTTACATGTTTCAATTGGCGAGGGGGCGCTTTGACCTATATATACCCGAAACAGCAGCGGTGTTATAACATAGGGAATAGGCAAGGTGCATGAAGGGTTTGTTTGCGCTTTTATTAAAAGCACGTATCCAACGAAACCCTTCATACACTTTAGGAATAGCTCAATATTACTTTGAATTGTTATTTTCGCAACAATTAATATTTCGTCTGCTGGAGTTGACATTTGCAAACTCCATGGCGGCTAACTACTGTGCATGGGCAGCCCGTGCCCAGCCAACTCTCTTTTCACATCACGAGGCAGCCTTCCTGCATAAGGATTTATTTCCTGCACTAGACTTCACGCAATTTGTACAAGCAAATAATACAAGTACAGATGAGGCTAATAGTCACAAGAAACCCCCAGGAAGAATGTGTGCACAGCATATTCAAACAAAATTTTTGGCATTTATTATCACCGTAATGAACAGCGAACAAAAACAAAAACGAAACAAACATGAAAAGGACATATATATTATATATCAATTAGTCATTATAGTCGATAGCTGGATACGTATACATAATATTTAAACGTGAGATTAACTTTAAGAAGAGAAGAAAAAGTTCAATGCTCGATTAACATCGAAATCGGCAGCAATGGCAATGCGACCCAATTGCTCGTGAGGAACATTATCTCCAAGAACATCTCTCAACTGAGATATACATCGCTCCAAATCCTCTGTGCTGAATGTCGTGTCTCCGCTGCCATTATTCGGGGCATTCGCTCTATTCGCATTTCTGCTCTCCGTCTCTCTGACCACAGGAACATTATTCGGACTTGCGTTGGCATCCACTGGCTGTGTTTGTTGTTGCTGATGGGTCGGCTGCTGACTGTGAGCAGATGGAGAATAGTTTTGGTTTGACGTGTGTGAAGAGTCTCGGCCAGATCTCGAACTGTGGTGATGCTTGTTGGAGCTCGCTGATCCTCCGTGTCTGTGAGATCGGTTTCCACCCCCACCACAGCCCCCACCGCTATTTCCAGATCCGTGACTATGACTGTGGCTGTGCCCATTGTGGCCACTGTGTGATTGAGAGTGAGAATGGTTGCTGTGGGTATTTCTGTGGTGGTGGTGATGATGATGATGGTGGTGGTGATGGTGGGATCGCGAGGATGAGACAATCGGAGTCGTTTCGTCATTATCCAAATTTCTGTTAGAATTTGAAGCGTCGTTCGAATTTGACTGGTGAAGGTGACGACGACGTCCAAATGTTGGCGATGAAGATGTCGAAGATGACGAAGACGACGGTGAGTCAGGAACTAGCATGTACCGTGGGGCATGCAACATTAACTCCTCCGGTGTTGAAAATACTTTGCGACTGTAATTTAAAATCATTGACAATTATATCAACAGCAACAGTGTTCACATTGTACAATTATCAGACAGAGGCGTAGGGGAGTAAGTGATGGAGTGCTATAAGGGGACATGGTCCCTTCTTTGAATTTAATAATGTGTTAGACAGCAGAGAGGAAAGGAAAGGGTATCCGGCACTGACTTATACACCTATAGGGCACCGATGAGAAACGAGTCAGACAGTATGAGGACTCAGAGACACGGTATTCGATAAAGACTCAGAATCCTATAAATAAATACGTCTACAAAGGTTTGAGGCTCACTGAAGTAGGCTTGCTGCGTACAGTGTGTGTACATAGTTACATATATGCTCACAGAAATACAAGTAAATGCATGTCATCGTGAACGAGAATATACTTGTGTTTCTGTGCTCACGAGCCTTCAACCCTTTGTAAGACGTATTTATTTATAGGTTTCTGAGTCTTTATCGTTTTTGTAGAATTCTGAGTCTTTATCGTATACCGTGTCTCTGAGTCCTCATATTCTCTGACACATTTCTCATCGGTGTCATGTAGGTGTCAGAGTCATTGTTTGTAATCAAAGGAGAGAGTGTGCCAACTTAACAAGTAATTTTGGTAAGGTAGGCGCCCGCCCTCATCCGGCCCAACTACTGAATTTCTCGTTGAAGGTAGCAAGCGAATTTCAAGGTGAATTGGAGTAGCGTATGAAATGTACACACTTAGGCTTTGACCACATTGTAATATCATAAACTTCCATTTGCAGCTCTGGACTCAATTCCTCGAATAACTCTCGAGCCATGATTCCAGGGTTGGCAGCAATGTATTCCATGCACGCTCCCTAGGGTTATGCAACTTTTAATTAAAATTACTTCTCTGGATTTTGCAAATAGCAGGCACATGCACATTTCACTTACTCTTAAATTGTGAGCATTATACTGATCAGCCATGGACAGAAGAAATATAACTGAGTTCTCGTCCAAGTGCCTAACGGCCAACTCTTGTTCACATGCTAATTTCAACGTATCCATTTCATACCTTGAGAAATCAAACACAAAGATGAGCACAAACATTTCCTTGCACCATTATACATACATAGGGGGTGGGGGTCTACAAAAGTTACTTAACTTAAAAATGAAATACACCGTGGGCTACAATAAGTAAGCATTGAGTATGTATACATTTATTTACTGCAAACCTGTCAGACAGAGCAATCAATTCTGCAAGAGTTTCTAAGGTCACTTCCGAGTCTATTTGCCCCGAATAAATGTACTTAAGGAAGAGTTCAAATACGGTAAAGGAACTATCATGGATGACAATTCGCCTGCAGCAACAAGCAAAAGAGTAAACTCCAGTTAAAGAACACATGTTCATGCATTTGAGATACATTATTATGAAAAACTATAGTAATAAATCATACTTCTGAATAGATTCTTTCATTCCAGAAAGCAAAGCCCTTCGGAACCAGTCACATCTTGCAGCCACCACAACTCGATGAGAAGGAATTTCCAATTTCTCACCATCTGGAAGGTGCAGGTCAAAACATGTTTTTAAAGAAATCGGTAACAAAAGGAATGTCATGTGTAATTCAAGGCAGACCTTGTACAATTTCAAACACCATATCAGAATGAGAAATGGAATTAAATAGCTTCACTGAATTTTGGGCCAATATACTTTCTGTAGACTTTTTTGGAGTACACAAATTTTCTACCAGGTTTAGCTGTCGTAATAAGTAAAAATATAATCAAGTTTATTTACATTTGTATAAATTTGCAGAATATACTGCATGTAAATACGTATATCATTTCCTCCATGTAGTACCATTTAACTAGATCTAGCAGACTTACGTCGTTCGAACCGAAATCAGTGCTCAAGCCGAAAGTATCTTTCCAGCCTGGAAGCGGAAGCTCTTTGTTGGCATTCATACTGAGATTTTTTATGCCAGTAGCTAAAAGTATGGCTTCTTGCTTTTGATTTGGACAGGGTGATTTCTTAGGCGATTCGGCGAGATTACTTGAAGTAGCACCAACATCACAAGTGCTTTCTGCGTCTGCACCTATCTCGCTATTCATTTGACTTTGCTCTTCACTTGCATTTTCTGATTGAGGTACACCCAACAGCTTCAGATTTATTAAACTCTGGTGGAATTCATCTCTTTGCACCAAATCGACCAAGCTTAACAGAAATTTTTGGAGACGATCTCTCTCTTTCTGCAAATGATGAACCGTTTGACACTAAAACACAAAAATACTCTAGTTAGAATCATATGAACTCGTATTAAACTCATAATTAATACACAACATTAGTTAAATGTGCTTACAACTTGAGATATAGCCAGTTGCAAACAAAATTTAAAGTCTTTCCACTGAAAGCGATCATCAAACGCTATCATAATTTCTTCTATTCTTAAAAGAAAGACAGGAAGTTCTTCTAGAAGCTGCTCCAGATTCCTGGACACACAGCGAATCTTTACTGCCGCTGTCATTTCCTCAAAGTTTTCCCTAATAAAAAAACATAAATTTCTTTTTTTAACCTTATACTTATAAATGAAGATGAATGGATGAAATTATAAATTCAAGGCACATACATAAAGCTAAAGCATTCAAAGTTTAACTAAGTTACAAAGTAAATAAGTAAGCCTAAATGCTTCAATGATCAATATTACAAAATAAAATGTAGGAATAAAACATTACTTTTTCTGAGCCAGGTACAAATGTATAGCAGCAACTTGACCCTGTACACTATGAAGTTTGACTATTTCTCTCTTTCGGAATATCAGGAATACAGTATCTGTTAAATTTTTTTCCGCAGGAGACATATCTCCTCTTGAGCTATTATTACTGCTGGTTCCATGTACATAGCCTGGACCATTGTGATTAGAGCCAGACGTGTAACTGTTCATATTATCATGAGACCATAAGCCGAATCCGTTATTGGAACTGGTATGAAGATTAGACCAACGGATCCAAATCTCATTACAGGCTGTAAAATAATCAAATCAAT
This sequence comes from Plutomurus gul, assembly GCA_019776185.1. Classification (NCBI taxonomy): domain Eukaryota; kingdom Metazoa; phylum Arthropoda; class Collembola; order Entomobryomorpha; family Tomoceridae; genus Plutomurus; species Plutomurus gul. The sequence goes on from JABASC010005179.1 coordinate 4,703, forward strand.
CGTTATCATATAGTCGCTTCCAAATAAGTGCAATTATTATGCATTACTCTAATACTAAATTCGTTTTTGTTTTACCGTCCCGAGCTTCTAATTTTAGACATTAGAGAAAAGAAGTAAGAAGGTTTTCATAGCCCACTAACTGTTCAAATGGTGCGCTCATAAGCGCACAATGAAATTTCAATGACAATGGTGAACATGATGAATCTTGTTGACTACCTCTTTGTTTGGTAAGAATTTGGCGGAAGTGGAGGTTAGGTTAGGCCTTTTCATTGTGAAGAAGTAATATTTTTAGGTCGCAATTAACAAGTAAGTGTCCGAATACAATAAAATATTACAATTTTAGGATTTGAATATTAATATAAAATAGTGTGACCTATTTTAACTGTTGTTGTTGGTATTTGCAGAGTGTTAATTAGTAAAATAGAAGATGGACACAGCGCTCAAGTATTCCACGTGTGATTTCTACTTTGTTGGACACAAACTTGCATAATGACGAAAAACTGGAAGAATTTTTTTGATGCGTTTTGCAAAAATTGTCCTTACTGAGGAATAGCCCAGTTGAATCCAATTACTGGGCAGCAAAGGAGATCGGACACAATGAAGACTCCATTGGAAAGTTGCGAAAAAAATACATGGATAAACTCAACATGGGACTGCTTAAAACAGTACGTTAACTAATCATCATTATTCATATTAGTGTTACAATTAAAGAATATGTGTAGAAGCAGGTCTACTTAATCTGTTGAACTGTAATTCTTTATAATATGCCAATTTTTTGCAAAGTTTGGGGTTTGAACCCTACAGGAGGCAACTTGTTTTTGCACACTTTTCCTGGAAAATTCATATAAGCAAATGAAATGCAAAGGCTAAAAATCATATTTTCCACTTGCCCCATTTAATTATTTTTAAATATTTCTAATTTCAAATAATTTGTGACAATTTACAAATAGGGTTGAGAGTTGTACGGTGTCGAGAAGTTTCCAGACGAGTATTTACAACTCGTAAGTGTTATTTCCATGTTAACTACACACTTAAAATGTGTAAAATGGAAATGTTTTCATTTCCATTTTAAAGATGTATGAATTCATCTTTGTCTTTGCAGCTAACAGAACAAATGAAGTCAACAGTTCTAGAATCTGAGGAAGTTGTGCCAATGCAGTACATCGAAGAATACTGTCAAAGTGTCTCGCATCCTCGAATTCGTGTAGCTCTAATGTTGGCCCTGCCAGACGAATGGTTCAAGAGTTGTTCCAACTGTGCAACTAATAATAATATTAGCAGACCAACATTAATTAAACACTTTAAAGAACGTATAACTTACATGGCCCGCCAAAAAAAACCATTCACACTCAAGTCTAAACAAGTCGGTACAGTGGCTTTACTAAATGAGGAGGAGGAAAAATGTACGACATCATTATAAAAGCTTGTCAGGAGAAAATCTTCTTCCTTAGCTCTGCAGAAACTTGCCGATTATGTTATCGATATGCTAAGCTACTACTTGGCAGGGTTCACTCGTTGATGCAAAGGAAACGACCACCCGCCAGTGGTATTGTTCATTTCAAGACAACTACCCAGATGTGGAAGCTCCTGTCATATTACAAGTAAAAGACGACGAAAAACTTGTAACCTCGAAAATTAGAGGCGGAACTTAAACAATTAGCCAACATCGTCAAATTTATAAGTGAATACTGGGGGCTCAATCATCTTCAAATGTGACCTGGTAACCATTACCAAAACCCTGGTGGATCGCCGATACGACTCCGACCCCGTAAAAACATGGGCAATGGAGGTTGCCGAAGATTATACTGCAGAGGGCGAAATGGACTCTGACTATTTACTCGATCTTCCAATTCGCAGCCTCAACTCGGAATACAAAACAGAAAAAATTCAGCAGCGGGACGATAAAGAAAAGGTATTGGAGGAAATGAAAAAAAGGTTAGCAGCAAGTGTCTACGCTGAGGATGACATCTCCGAGGAATCCACAATGGACGCGACTGAGGAAATTGATATTGGTGTCTTTGATGAGAAAAGCGAGCTGTCCAGCGAGAAAGGAATTCCCTTGAAGAAGCGAGATACTTTCGAACTGGTACGTATTTTAATTTTTCTGCACTAAAATGTGTATTGCATTTTTAAAGTAGTAAATACAAAACTAACGTATGTTTTGTTCACAGGAATCAGACGATGACTTACCTGACTTTTATTTGAACAAAAAATCAAACTTTTATAATACTGATGCGTTAATTAATACTATTATTGTGCACATTATTCCTGACAAATATCTGAATTCATTAATTTTGTCTACTCCTTGGACTGCAATTGACTTTGTATACTAATACCTACATTAATTATGAAATTATACCAATTGTTTATTTGGAGTGATTGTTTTAAATTGCCTTACCAGATGAAGCTTCTCGCATCAAATTGGACAACGACTCCAGTAGAGTTTCTATTTCGGGGGCGACATGGGCAGCGATATCGTTTCTGTCAGCTGGTTTCACAGTTGAAAAGTCACTTTTGATATTGCGAAGGAGAGCGACGAATTGCGTTAGGAATATTGGCAGTCTGGTCTTTGCGTAGCGAAGAATCTGTAAAGCCCAAATAAATTTTAAAAATAAAAAACTGGTGCGCTTTAGAGATTAGCTTGCTGGCTGTTATTTTTCAATGAATTTATTACGAATATATTCATTTTGGATCCAATAAACACAGAATTAAGATAAGTAACTTACCTCGAGTCTTTCATTTCGATTTAATAAAGGAGCCTCTTCTCCGTAGAGAACACACAACTCGACTAGTTTCATAAAAGCTACTGCTGCATGCCTTAAAGCCAATTTAATGACAAAGCAAAATCTAGAAGGATTCGTAACAGAGTTTTCCTTAAAAGCAGCAGTCATTGCTTCAGCACATGAATGCACTTCGTTGACGAGTTTTACAATTTCTGCAAAATAAAAGAACAAAACAAAACAGTTTATAAAACGCACTTTTTCAAACGGATTGCAAAATGATTTGTCTTACTTTGCTTAAGAGAAGTTCTATGTAGATAATCACGACACATCTGAATCAAGTCGACCATACAATCAGGAGCATAAGTAATGCATCTGTTTGCTGTCTCATTAGATAGAGTCATTGGAAGACTTTGAGAGTAAAGAAAATGTAGAGCAGTCTCCAGCACGTCTAAAGGAAGTCCATCCAAATCCTCAATTTTTGAATTGCTTAGTTCCATCACCACCGAATGCAGTTTGAACTGTTACAAAATTTAAAACTGAGTTAAAAGTAATTGTGGCAAAGGTCGTCTCAAACACAAATTACATAATTAAAATATTCTCACTTCCTTTTGCAAGGAAGTATTTGATAGCACCAGATAACTGTCCCCATTAGACATCGAATTCCCCTCACAATGTGGCATCACCAAATCTGAAAAATATCCGTCGGTGAATGCGGGTAGAAACGAGAAGGGAAAATCCAATGGAGGTTGAATTGCATTGATTTGCTGACACTGTATCATACACCAGCCTTCAAATGTTAACAACATTAAGTCTCTAGGAATGGGACGGTCAATCCAAAACTCAAACATGTGTCCTGACACGGCTCCCATTTGTATACACACACCCACGAATGTGTGAATAACTTCATAGCAGTCGCACTGAAATAAAGGGAATTCTTTGTCCACCGTGGGAGGAGAAAGGTCCCATCGAATTTCTCCATTTTCTTGCAGCACAAATATTGCTCTTAAATGGAATTAACAAAGAACAAATTAGAATTTCATTCATGATATTATTCAGAGAATTAAAGAGTCTTACCCATCGATTTCGGCGGGTGGAGCCAACCGTGAATTTGAAATATTCACACATTCCACAATCTGAAATTGTAGACAATGAAACGTAAATTGTGTTAGGCATACATTGGCAACAACAATTCTTTGGAAAATGTCAAAATTAATTGTGGAATAATCTTGATACACAATTATAATAAAAAAAGCTACCTTCCAAGTCCCATGAAAAACCTCGACGGACATAATGAAAGAGATTCGTTGCAGAATTTGTTCACTTAAAAGTATTATTGCTTCCCGAATTTCAACTAACTTCCACTTTATTTATCGGATTTTCAAAATCTAAACTACTTTGTAAGTTTTTATAACTATATGACAAACAAGTTAATAGTTAAATATTTCCGATCAAAGATCATGAATTAATACTATTGGGTTTCCTTGAGTCTTACAATAATTTATAATTTTCTCCACACTATCAGTATCACCAAAGTGAAAGTGTGACAATTACTACTTCAGAAAAGGAATCATTTACAATGAACAATTTGGAATGTAAATTTTACTCTCTATTCTCTATTTTTGCAGTTTTCTTAATTTATCAGCTTTCTGAATATTACTTCCAAAAATCTGTTCGTTATTCCACAGTTTTCACTATTATCGACGTTCGACTACTTTCTCTGGTTTCACCACGGGAAATACACATCCAATGCTCCACTTTTCTCCCAGAGCCCTTATTTGTATTGAGTTGACCTACTTAATTCGTCTGTGTGTCCTTTGCCTAAATCTTCCCAATTTCTCTATACATATAGGATTTTCTTTCTCCCCCTTTCTCTCTATAAAATATACGTATGTACATATGACATATCCCGTTTTCGTTTCGGGTTGATTATAAGTTGCAGTGGGGCAGTGTTGTAGTCTGCTAGTCTGCCCGTGCTCTCTGCTGTTAATGTTATTACTGTTGTAGACTGTAGACAGATGTATATGTACAATATGCAGTTTTACACAGTTTGACTTTGACACTGGAAAAGCCCTACAGATCTGCGAACACAGTGCACACGAACGAGATAGTGTATGTAGCTGCAGTTTCCAAACTATTATACAGAATTCGACCCCATTCTCCGATTCGGAGACCGACCCGACCGACTCGGCCGAACGAATTGGTAGCTAGGTACCACCTATTCTGTTCTTTCAGACTTCATCATCGGTTCACACAACTTTTACAATCTCCGTGCTATGTGAGAAGAAAATCGCACACTGCTGCTAGTGAAACTGCTTGCTGCAGCAGTCAATACACTGCTACATATGGAATGGATGTCCATTTTAAGTCGAGTAGAACCAAAACCCGCGCCTATGAGCTGTACTACAAGGTGTACTATAAGAACTGCAGCATATAAGTGTTCAATATGTTCTGTTACGTTGGTGGATCGGACACGGACAATGTGGCTAAACTATAGTTCTGACTTTCATTTTTACTTTGATTACTTTGCTGCACCATTCATAAACCATCATAAACTATCTGCCCGAAGTTAACTCTTTACTTTAATTATATCTTCAATGGTTTCAAAAGTTTCAGGTGGTTTTAGCCCGCCTCGTCTAGACTGGCTAATGGCGGGGCCTTGTGCGTCTGTCTGTGTGTGTGTCTGTGCACATTTTCTTTAGAATTAGCACGAACCCTTGTGCTTATTCTACAGGACGCAGTGCTTATTACCTAAGGTGTAAGGATTTAATAGAAATTGCACCTCTTTTAGAATAAAACACATCGATTCATATACTGGAGTCGGAGTGACCACCTCAATGACATTTGGTCTATGCATGATATTTCCAGTAGATAATAGAATTTAATAGAACAATTGAAATTCCACTCATTTCAGAATAAAACACATACCTTAACATATTAGTGTGACCACGTCAATGACATTAGGGCTATGCATGATATTTATAATAGATAAAAGAAGTTAATATTCTAATGATATTTGCACTTTTTTTAGAATAAAACGCGCCCCTCTATTACAACGTAATGTAATAGAGTTGCCACCTCAATGATTTCAGGCCTACTCATGATATTTACACAAGATAAAAGAATGGGTTATTTTTAATTTGTCTTTAAAATTAATACAAGTGGCAGTAATTAAAGAACAAGTTCCAGTAC
>JABASC010005180.1:0-10611 GCA_019776185.1 Plutomurus gul
CACTTTGTAAAAAGAATTTTATAAGAAATCATAATATAAAAGGGTTTAAAGTAGCTTATAGATAGTAATATAAGGTTGATTTTGCCATAAAAGCCCATGTAACAATATAATATGGTTTACACGTAACACAAGAGCTATCTAACGCCCACAATTTTAAAAAATTATACTATTTGAAAAAACAGTTTTAAAAGAACTTATACATAGTGCCTTGAGTGAGAATATTAAAAAATTCTAAAAAATTTAAAAAAAGCATAGTGTGTGGTCGTGTGGTCAACAATTTATATTTCTTATAAATAATATTTGTAAAATATGATACATTGTGTGTAGTTAAACAATTTAAAAGAGTCCTGATAAATGTGACATTTGACTTTTTGTGCTTAATCATAGGCCATGGTTTCAAATTTTTAATAGATAAAAATATATGGAAGATCAAGTAAAATTTCTAATTGTATTAGGTTCAGCCTTGATTATGAACAGTTATAACAATAATGGACATCGTCTTTATTTGACGTACAATTCTGTATGAATTGTTTTTATATATGGGAAGCAGTACCATGTAACACCTGAATATACAGAATTGGTTTGAGCGTTGATATAATCAGTTTCTCTTAACGATATATAAATATGTTTTCACGGTATGTCAAACATAACTTATAATTATAATTCAGTTTTGACCTAAGTCTTAGTTTTACAATCTAAACGAATCTTGTAAAAATAGTTTATGTGTGACTAAAGTTTTTTGAAAATATTTTGCATGCTTTGGAATTTTAATTGAGCGTCGATTAGATTAAGGAATGATTTATTGGACCGAATAAGTGACAACCGTAAACACCTCGTATATACAGGCATGCATAAACAATTTCTTTGTTCAATATCTCATTAATGCTGACTCGAAGTAAAGCAGCATCGCCGCGAAAGGCTCAAATAGATGGGCGGATGCTGTCATTCGAAAATCGGTGGACCTATATTTAGAGAAGCACATAAATATTAAGGATTAACATAGACCAAAAAAGATATGCATTCAAATAAGCTACAAAAAATCAAACATTAAAGTTGTAATCTTTAATCTGCGAGCTAATTTCCATTTGGAGGACGCCTGGTTGTCGTAATGGAAATGTATGGTAATAATTGTCTGAGTCAGCAACATGCATTTACGTAGTATTTCCCTCGGTCGCACCACCACCGCTATCATGATTCTGTTCTACGATAACACAAATGCACACGAATAGAATTTATCTGTGTTGTGTGTTAATTTCATAGTCCTAACATGTGAAAAAACTGATAACCACATCACTCTCTTCTCTAACGTATAATTGGGACAAAAAATCCTCACCCCAAACCCACATGCCCTTCTGCTCAGCAAGCTGATTCTTTGGAACGACGTTTAGTATGTAACTTGCACTCATTCGGACAACAGGAGCTCTGTTCTTTATGTTTGTTATTTTGAAATTATTCAAATTTCTAGCATAAACTTCAATTCATCTGTGGATATAAAATTATTGCGCCCAGTAAAATGTCTTTCTCTACTCTCGTATTCTTTGTTAACGGCCATAAGGTACGTACTTGCATACATTTATAATGTAGATATTATTAAGTTGGTTAATTATGAACAATTCCATTAAATGACACAAAATTGTTGCATTTCAGGTGGTGGAGCAACAAGTCGATCCAGAGTGGAACCTTGCTTACTACATTCGCACTAAACGTAAAACCATTCATTCAAATACTCTATGATTTTATTTATGTAAATCTAATTACGTTATCGTCAACTGATTCTGAGTAAGCGATATGTTCAATGCTGTCGTCTATTTATTTATGATTGAGATATTCTTCTTTGTTCATAGTAAGACTGTGTGGAACAAAACTTGCGTGTGGAGAAGGCGGTTGTGGTTCATGTACAGTGATGCTGTCTCACATCGACAGATCGACGAAACAGATCCGGTGAGTGAGACTAAATGATTAGAAGTCTTCTCCTTTATGTAAACGCAATGGAAAATATTTCAATTATTGAGCAATTTTTTATTGCAGAAATCTGGCCATAAATTCATGCCTGACTCCATTGTGTTCAGTTCATGGGATGGCCATTACAACGATTGAAGGCATCGGCAACATTGCCAAAGGAATTCATCCTGTACAGGTTCTGATTTACATATTTGCATAGAACTTTATCAACAAGCGCATTTGTGCTAGCTAGCAATTAATATTCCAAATGCTTGGAGACAGATTCAGTTTCACTAATTGTGGAACCATGGGTTAATAACTATTAAGGTACTATGGTTAAAATTGTAATTTACAATGGCAGCTCCCCATTTCGTTTCCTCTCCTTGCCACAGATTATTCTGACTGTTCTTTTTTCACCATAGGAAAGAATTGCAAAGTGCCATGGATCTCAATGTGGATTTTGCACACCTGGAGTTTGCATGTCTATGTACACACTTTTGCGAAACAATGCACAACCGACGGTTAAAGATGTTGAGAACTCTTTAGGGGGAAATCTGTGTCGCTGCACTGGATACAGACCCATTTTAGAGGGATTTAGCACCTTAGCACGAGACAGTGGATGTTGTGGGCCAAATGGGGATACGTGTTGCAAAAGCAGTTCAACCTCAACGTGTGCTAAAGAGGATAATCCACCACTCTATGAAAGTACACTTTTCAAGCCTTACGATCCTACTCAAGATCCAATATTTCCACCAGAATTGCAGGTAAGCAATTGATTATGTATGGCACAACAGTGGCGTATCCAGCCTGTGGACTCGTCGCTCCTCCAAATAAAAAAATTACATAGGAAGGATAGGGAAGGAGGTGCTGGGATGAAAATACCTTTCTGGATACGCTCCTATTTACCATAACATATGGAAAAATTAAAAATTGAGTTACAATTTGAATGTATAATGGAAAAAAAGTTATGTTTGATAGGTGAGTTCTGAGTATGATGAGGATAATTTGGTTTTTCGTGGAGAAAGGGTGACTTGGCACCGAGCTACTTCCTTGGAATATTTACTCACTTTGAAGTCGTCTTTTCCATTTGCGAAAATAATTGTTGGGAACACCAAACTGGGTGAGCAAAGAAAAAGATTTTAGTTTTAATAGTTTTATATTCATTTATTACAATAGATATGCTGATCTTGTCCCAGGCATAGATAAAAGGCACAAGGAGAATCCCAGCTCCGTTTTGATTTCCGCTGGACGAATAAATGAGCTGACAGAAATCAAGAATGAATCACGAGGAATACGATGTGGAGCTGCTGTCACCTTGACCGAGTTGGGAGTCTATCTGCAGGAGCAAATAAAATCCATACCTTTTTGCCAGACTAAATTTTTCAAATCTTTGTGCGAAATGTTAGAAAGTTTTGGAGGAACACAAATTCGAAATGTGGCGTCCCTAGGCGGAAGTATTGCTACTGGTAGCCCAACTTCTGATCTCAACCCAATCCTTATGGCTGCCAACGCTGAGGTTGTTTTGAGATCTAATGGTAAGGTTCAAGAAAATAAATAAAGGTTTTATTCAGAAAAATGCAATATTATATATAACCCCCAAATATTTTTTATGGATACGCGCCTATGTAGTATATATTTATTAAATGAGGTCAGATCCTAATCGTTTTGTTTTTGCATTTTTGCAAGCGGACGAACGAGTCTTCACTTTGGATGAAAGCTTTTTCACAGGAGCTTGTAAAACAATATTGAATCACAATGAAGTTATTGTCTCGATTTTGATTCCATTTTCAACAGAGGTAAAGTTTACCATAAAACATTCAAAGCTCTCAAAGTACAGATGAAACACATTGTAAGCAAGCAGATTATTTTGAAATCAGGGGCAACACTTTGCTAGTTTTAAACAAGCCAAGCGTCGAATCCTGGATGGAGCTACTGTAAATGCATGCATGCTGGTTGAAATGGATATTGGAACAAATGTTGTGAAACAATTATCCCTTGCCTTCGGAGGAGTGGGAAATACTATAATAATGGCAAAAACAACTACGTCAACTTTAGTTGGAAGACCTTGGAATGAAGATATCGTCACAGAAGCATCTAAATGTCTCCTTGAAGACCTTCCCTTCAACTTGGTCACACCCGGCATTGCATTGGAATACAGGCGTTCACTCGCTTTGAGGTGTGGTCTTTAATATCTCAACAGGTCACCGAATGGTACATACCAGTGGCGTATCCGGAAAAAGCATTTGGGGGGGGGGGGCAGGGGGGGGGGGGCAACCCTACGATTTATATGTTAATTTAGCCACATACCGCACGCCCTTCCTATCTTTCCTATGTTCAGTATTTTGATTTGAATGGAGGAGTGGGCCCGATGGACCCATAGGTTGGATACGTCACTGACATACATAAATCAAACGAGTTATAACTCGTTTTTTTTCTTAAATCGGCAGTTTTTTCTTCAAATTCTATCTTCAAGTCGCTTCCAAATTACACGAGAATTTGCGTTATATCAAAGCTCCACCGGCGAAATTCAAAAGTGCGGAGAAATCCTACCGCCGTCAACCGGCCAAAGGTCACCAATTATCTCAAATTGTGCCGGAAGGGCAGAACACATTGGATCCGATTGGAAGACCCACCACTCATGTGTCCGCCATCCAACAGGCAACAGGAGAAGCAGTCTACATTGACGATATGCCCAGATTTGAAAACGAGTATTATTTGGCATTAGTCTTAAGCACAAGGGCTCATGCGGAAATTGTGTCCATTGATGCCTCCGAAGCATTGGAAGCGGACGGAGTTATTGATTTTATCAGTGCAAAGGTACACAATAATTGTTTCACAATTGTAGACATAAATTAACTTGCAAGAATTTCCTACATTTTTATTGAATAAATAGGATCTACCAGGCAACCGGAATAAAGTGGGACCTGTCATTCAGGATGAGGAAGTGTTTGCCTCTGAAAAAGTCACTTGTCACGGGCAGGTGATCGGGGCCATTGTAGGAATGGATAAGCTGACGGCACAGAGAGCCGTCCAGTTTGTCAAAATTGAATACAAAGATATTTCCCCAGCTATAATTACCATAGAAGATGCTATTCGTCACAAATCCTTTTATCACGACTGGACCAGAACTCTAACCAACGGAGATGTCGCAAAAGGGTTCGCTGAAGCGGATCGTGTGATTGAGGGGGAAATTTCAATAGGAGGCCAAGAGCATTTCTACATGGAGACACAAGTAGCAATTGCCGTACCAAAGAATGAAAATGGAGAAATGGAGGTCATTAGCGCAACACAGAATTTAACGAACACTCAATTTCAGCTGGCTACCGTTTTAGATGTTCCTCCAAATAAAATTGTGGTTCGCACCAAAAGATTGGGAGGAGGCTTTGGAGGCAAATCAACCAGATCAACAATTTTGGCTCTTCCTCTGGCTGTCGCCGCTCAAAAGTACACAGTTGTTCGAATATTTATACATACATATTTAGATAACCCATCAGGCGTAAGACAAGTAAACGTATTTGGTGCCGTCTAAACTTCCCATGTTAATTTTTTTGATCTGGGGGGTGTCACAGGCTGGATACGCCCCTGTAACTCATTTGTATTCAATTTCTGATGATATTGCATTCTGTACTATATTAGACTTGGACATCCTGTACGGGGTGTGTTGGAAAGGGAGGAAGACATGAGACTAACGGGTACACGTCATCCGGTGAAAGCAAAGTACAAGGTTGGATTCAAGAAGGACGGAACTGTCACAACCCTAAAAGTGACTTACTATTCAAATGCTGGCAACAGTCTTGACAATTCTTACGCATTGATGGAAAGAATTATGTATGGAGGAACGAATGCGTACTCCGTAGCAAACGTGGAATTCGTTGGATATTCTTGCAAAACTAACGTAGCATCAAACACAGCACTCCGTGGATTTGGAAATCCTCAAACGATGCTAATCTGCGAAGCTATTCTGGACCACGTTGCTGGTGTTCTTGAAATGGATTCTTTACAAGTATTCTATCTATAAAAACTTACTGTGTCACATCTAACCTCTTTTTGTGTGTATCTTATTTCCTTAATGCGAATTTATTTTTATATGCAGACACCAAAGAGGTAAATTTAATTTCTCAAACTAATGTATTTTACATTGTAGCTTCGAGAAAAGAATATGGTGAAGGAAGGTTCGCTGACACACTACAATCAAACGCTTGAACATTGTACTCTGCGCCGATGTTGGGATGAATGTTTAACTAATTCAAATTTCCGGGACAGAAAGGAACAAGTGGATTCGTTCAACAAAGAGAATCGTTGGAGAAAACGTGGCATCAGCATTGTGCCAACAGTCTACGGAATCTGTTTCCCCGCTCTGTTCATGAATCAAGCAGGAGCATTGGTCATCGTGTATAGAGATGGCTCCGTTCTACTGACACACGGTGGAGTGGAAATGGGACAGGCTCTGCATACAAAGATGATTCAAATCGCAAGTCGAATATTTCAGATCCCAACGGACAGAATCCACATAAGCGAAACTGCAACGGACAAAATTCCGAATACTTCTCCCAGTGCAGCTAGTGTCACTACCGATTTAAATGGCATGGCGGTTTTGGTAAGAATATTTACACAAATACTATGTTAGTGTAATAAAATAAATGATTGAATGTTTTCGTTGTTAGGAATTAGGAAATAATCTTTTGCATGTTTTATGTAGAACGCATGTACGACTATCACAGAACGCTTAGAGCCCTACAAGACAAAAAATCCCACTGGGAAATGGGAAGACTGGGTTAAAGCCGCTTATTTCGACCGAGTTAGCTTGTCTAGCACTGGATTTTACAAGTAATTTTAATGATTACCGTTGGCAATGCGTTTTATGTGAGAAATAATTTAGTTGTTTCAAATATAACCTATTTGTACATGAAAAAGGTATCCGGAAATTGGGTACGATTTGAAAACAAACGCTGGAACTCTTTTTCTGTATCACTGCTATGGAGCGGCAGTGTCGGAGGTCGAAATTGACTGTTTAACAGGAGATCATTCCGTAAGTCCAGTTGTCCTTGTTTATAAAATGTGGACATATAATTTATATGGACTAAACAAAATTAAAAAATTAGTATAATCCTTGTTGTGCATTGTTACCTCTTTTTGGAGCTGATTATTGAAATTAAGTTAAATTTTCGTTTATGCCCTTGTAAGTAATAAAAAAAATGTTGGTATTCGTGCTGTTTTTTGTTTATTTGTGTTCTGTTTAATTTTGTTAAGGTGCTACGCACAGATATCGTTATGGACGTCGGAGAAAGCTTAAATCCAGCAATTGATATTGGGTAAAAAATCACATTAAAATATTTTAATGCTACTTGATGCAAATTTTTAATGGAATCAGCTTATGCATATTTTTTATAGACAAATCGAGGGAGCATTTATTCAAGGTTACGGACTTTACACCATGGAAGAACTTTGCCACTCACCTGCTGGAGCTCTTCTAACGACAGGACCTTCTTCTTACAAAATTCCTACAATTTGTGATGTTCCACTGGAATTTAATGTTTGTCTTTTGAGAGGAGCTCCTAATATCAAAGCTGTCTATTCCTCCAAGGTATTTTTAAATTTGTATTGTATTTGTATTTGTACCGTTATAGAATAATGTGTTTTCATTTTTCATGATCTGTGTGCAATGTAAAATCGAGTAATTTTTATAGGCTATAGGAGAGCAAGCTGTGTTCTTGGCTGCATCTGTATTCTTCGCCATCAAAAACGCAATTAAAGATGCACGTAAAGAAGTTGGACTCATAAATCATTTGCACATTGATTCTCCATTAACCGCACAAAGGATTCGTATGGCCTGTGAAGATCAGTTCACTAAATCTCATAAATGAATCGGAATCATTTAAAGCAAAATGAGTCTACTAACTATGAATCTTGATCTTGATTAGATAGTGAAGTTGTGTGGATAGAGATATCCCATCTAGCTTTGGACACACAATTAGTGGTCGTAGCTGTATTTTTATTACAGTCACCATTATGGGGACTGTAATAAAAGTAGATTTAATGTAGGTTTAAAGTTAGTAGGTTTAAGTTCCCCAAGTATTCGTGTATTAGTAAAAGAAAGTAATAAATATATTCTATATTAATTCTAATAATTAAAAATAATCCAAACTTCACAAGATTAAAAGACATTTCTGTTAAACATTATATATCCTTGAGTACTTAGGCTAAAATTATAATGTGTGAACTGCATGAATATATAAACAACAAACACATTTGATTAATTTGGCAATACCTTCTATAAATTTCAATTTTGAATAAAATATTTTGTAATACATCTTCATAGTCAACTTTATGTAGTTGTGTTAGAGTAGTAGTAGTATGCATTTTCTTATGATTTCGAAAGTTTTGAAATAATAAACAGATGAGTTATTCAATTCAGTAATTCAATTTCGTTCGATCCAAATCAACATACACGCGAGAAATTATCTTCATCATTTAATAATTAAAATTACCTTTTCGTTAATAACAGCAGTACTAATTATACTAGTCCTACTTCAAAACGTCCGTTGAACAAAGCAGACAGAATAGAAATTAAGACTCGAATCCTCCCAATTTCAGGTTGAATATGAAACCGAGAGACACGTTTTGGGGAGAAAAGTTTTCTGTCCGGAAGCGATCAACCGTTAAGTAACTTTATGCAAAAATTTATAAAATTCGTCTAATGGTACGTATTAGTATTGGAAATCAGGAACCAGTGAACCGTTGGCTTGGTCTTTGGTGAAATATCACCAGTTTTCTCTTGACTGTGTTATTATAACGGTTACCTAAAAGCTTTATCGTGTACTCTTTGCAAGAGAATGTGCAACATCATTAACAAAATAAATCTGTACTTCATGAACGTCCGGATTGTATATTCTAGATGATTTAATAATAGTAGTAATATAATGTTTGAGCAAATGGGGGAGTTTTATTGAAATGCTCACTGGAACAGTTATCTGTATTCTGTGAATGAGACAAATTACGTGAGAACACGAGATGTAAGTATTTGCACCTTTCTGCGCACCCATTCATTGTCAATTGCATATACCTTCTATGAACACAACACAGCTAACTCACAATCAGATCAGCACACCGCGGTAGTAGTTCCATATTAGGCTTGTGGTACACTTTGTGTTCAATGCAAACAACATTTTGGACAGTACGTCATCCAGCGTCCAATTATTTAGCACGACTTTGTAAACAGGAGGAAAAAAACAATGTACTAGCCAAGCCATTAGCTGAGGATGAATCGGGAATTAGGATGTTGGCCTTTTGCTGAAGTGGAATTTTTCCTAGATTCATTTTTTAACAAAAACGCTTTACTAAGGGAAAAACCTGTAAACCAGTAGAATGCGGAGGATGAGCAAACAAAACTGATGCATGCTTGTTGGCCCAAGTATAAAACTGAGTGAAAAACCGGAGTAGAGTATCATTTCAAGCTCGTTCAACTAATTAACTACTTCCAAAATATCGTCGTCTCGTTAAATTTTCAATTCCACTTTCGAAATGTCTAAAGTTATCTTGATTCTTGCTGTCTTCGCTGCATTAGCATCTGTCATTCTGACAATGCCCCAGGTCAGTCTCCTGTTTTGCATGTAAAAATTGTAAAAAGGTTTTTTAATTCACATTATTTTAAAATTCTAATTGTAATTGATAAAATGTTCAGTTCCCCGAAATACTAAAAAATGAAGAAGGAGAAGATGTGGTGGCTATCCCAACGGATGCTCTAATTCATGCTTTGGAGGATCAGCATCATATCAAATTGGGGGAAGGAGAAGGACAAAATCGTGGAAACCGTAAGCCTTTTCAATTGACGATTTTATAGAGCAACACATTTAAATTCTTCTATATTTTAATACATTTTCGAAATTCTTAGTACAAAATCTTTTCAATCTGTCCGCAACTCTCAGTGGAGCTCCCAACAACAGCGCTGCATTCACATTCATTCCTTTAGTAACCTTACTCTTAGGAAATTTGGGTTAATTAATGTTAACCTTCTAAGTCGCTCTCTGTCTTTATTACACTGAAATAACATATTTATTTGTAACTTGCTATACAACCTGTTTCTAAATAATTTCTTTACTATGTTGTTCAGAGTTGTCTTTTGTCTTTACGTATGAAATAAATGAATCACTTTAAAAAAGTTTACAAGTTTTGGTTGCACCCTGTAGTACACATTACCACCTACCGGTTTAACATTCGGAAATTTTTCTCTAATTCTAAAACACTTTTTTGAATGGAATCCAAATGGATGTAGAAATGATGAGATTGTATAGAAAGTTAGTTTGGTCCAAAAGTAAAAAAACAGCTCAAGGCATCGTGAAGGCATTCATTACATCGTGGAACCTAAACAGGCACATTTTCAGATATACAAATATATACAAATTCTAACCTTATACATTTTATTTTCATATTTTTTACAGTGTGAAAGGTGAATTAAAATGCATCTTAAGCATAGGAAAATATTAAAAATAACTCAGTCAGGATTATTTTTAATTTATTTATTCTGTACTTTGCATGTAAAATTCCTAACAATTAATTCGGATTTGTTAGTTACCAAAAATGCCAAAATTGGAACTGGTGGAATTATTCTGTAAAATTAATTCTACCATATTGGATTACTGGTTACGACTCGGTCTGTATGTTAATGCAGTA
>JABASC010005181.1:0-10611 GCA_019776185.1 Plutomurus gul
TATTGTTCACACAAAAAGTTCATATTATATTCATTTGACCTCACTTCATGACTTGTTGATCTAATCTTTACCATCATCCATCCTGTGTCGTTTTGTCTGGTGTAAAACCTCAGCAGAGTAGTTAACGTGCTAGTTTTAAATCCAAACGTATCTGTAGCTATAGTTTTCCACATATTTTGAAGCATACCATTCTCACAAAATGTAAACACACAAAAGAGTTCAATAGATTCGATTGCCCTGATCTCCTACTATGTATTTCGTTACTCTATTCTTCGTTGTGTTGTGTTGAAACTGTATTTGCATTGTCTAGAATGCCTTACATCCGGTCCTACTTTATATACTTTTCGCAAACATTCGAGATAAATGATGAATAGGTAGGAGAGCGATTTCAATACAATCGTACACAATCTGATCAGTTTTCGCAACATTTCTTTTTATTTCTAAAATATTTTGTTACTATGCAGTAGATCGTATCTATCTACATGTTAAACGGTGAAAAAGCATGAGTCTACATGTAAATTATGTACAGGGTCAAAAGCTGGTTTACACAAGGTTTTAAATATGAATTCATTGGTTCGTCCAAAAATATAGTAAGTTGTATATTATCTGTCAATCAACTTTTGAAAGTCCCTGGGTGTCAGGAATACGTTAATTTGCCATTCAAATAAATAAATCTGTGATATCAAATGCCTAAGGGCAATAGCTTTTATATATCACTCTGTTCCCAAAATCAAGTCGGCATTGCTGGTCCTCTGTCAAAATATTTTGCTCCAGTTTGTTGGAGAAAGCAGTAAGTTTTTGCCTAAGAACTACGAAAAATGTAACTTCATAAATAGCAAAATAGCTTTAGACTATAGCAGATCCACATAGAGTTTTACCAGAGGTGCAAGTTATGTGTAATACTGAATGGCAGTCCCAAAGGATGACAAAATTGATCTGTCAGATTTGACGATGATCGGACATTGGGAAAAATCATTCCCGTGTCAGCTGCAAACGATGAATCACGGCTTCAGCACAACGAACTTTTATTATACTACTACGTATAACGCTTTATTATATTTAATATTAAAATGATGTTTTCCAACTCTTGTCATTTTCGATAAACTGCTGCTAACTCAGGTTTTCAATGACATTTCAAATCAAATTTCGAATAGTCACATACAGTATATGGGCACACATCAGGCGCAACCCAACCCAATGAAGTAATATTTTCTAAATACACAGAAACCGCTCACCGTGAACCAACCGAAATTGCTTCTGCTTGATTAGGAAAACACAGCTTGAGGTGTATGAACTTACTCCACTACCACTAACTTACTAATAAATCTTTGACTTGGAGGTAGAAATGGACTTAAGAAAACTTTTACAACTCAAACTATATTTATAATTCGCAAGTAGTTTTGTATTTTGTTAAAAATGATTTACCATTTACTTGAGGAATTTGAAAAGATCCATGTTTTCTCTTTCGGGTACTTTCCCAGAAAAGGAAGCAAACAATAGAGCGCATACACAGGCATGTGTGTGTATATAATTGACATAATATGACATTTTCTTTCTTTATCCTTTCTGTGTTTATTTAAGTAGCATTACCTTCCTCAATTGAAAGTTGACTGGTGAGAGGAATTTGTTTTCTCAATATTCAGGTAAAATGCATTCACTATACATATTAGATGCATATGAGGAGGATTATAGTTACCATGTTACTTGAGTTCAATACACTAAAGTGCATGTACTTTATGTTTGCAGCATCCAACTTTGTACCCATCATTTTCTCTTTTCCTTTCTCCAGTCGTAACTACTCCGCAGAAAACGTACACTCTCGGGAAATGTATCCTTACTCTACATTCTACAGTCTTCACGGAATTCTTTGAATTGATGTCAGAGTTTCAGCAACAGAACAAATTCTCTTAGAAGCCCGTAGCAACATTTCCTCGAACTGAACGGTCCTTGAACCCTAACTTAATTCGCTATAGAATAGACATTTTATTTATCTCCGTCACTAATAATTCAATAGTACACGACGATGCTCTCACTAAGTCACAGAGATATTTGTGGACAATTTCGAGGCATGTACAACTCACTTTCAAATAAAATAATTTATAAGACCTACCTCAGTATAAAAACCCCGTGAATGAACAAAGGATTTTCTGCGTTTTTAACTCATTTCAAAAATTCAAAAAGCGACATATGCACTATAACGTGAAAAGAGCAAATATCCATTCATATCGCCCGCAATATGGTAAACAACAATAAATGATAATATAAAACAATCATAACGGGTTCATTTCATTTTAAATAAAACAATCATAATGTTCTTTTCACTCTTACTTATAATTAAAATAATAAAAGTGAAAACTCTAATTTTGGGACAGATCAAAACATGCTGTACTTTTGTATTTTACTAAAAACTGAAATTTTAACAACGACAAACATATTCCTTCAATCTGTCCTTTAAGAAGTTCTGTATTCGCTGTCTTCATAACATATTCACAAAACATTTTATGTGTTTGCTAGAAGTAGGGGCTGACGCCAGATCATGCCGCTTTCACTTCCGCCTTGAGTTGAGAACAGGAACCTTTGGTTATGTTTGAATATGTACCATTTCCTACTTATTGTAGGTAATTATTTGTCCCTTCCGTCTCTCCAAGAGTACAAAATATTCCATAAGACTACACTAATTAACTAAATGGAATATGAATTTCCATGTGACTAGAAATTAGAAATGTTAATGGAACTCTCACGAGTTTGGAAATGTAAAGTTGATTTCCATAAGGTTGGAAATGCAAAGAGAGAAGGCAAGCTGAAACGTAGCACTAATGACATTTCGTTTACATGTATCTATAGATAGTTTACTGACTCGAGAAAAGGGTGTTTTGCTACCATTACTTCATGGACTCTTAGTGAAACACCGGATTTCCGCTAACGTCTACCCATATAGTTCTCTTGAATAATTTTAAACTTTGATGAAATTAAGAGACTGAATTCTAACGCCTTCTTCAATTTAAAATTTATGACAATGCTAAAAGACTAATGTGCTGACTGCTGCCACAATGAGACTGTAATTTAATTTCTAACCAAGTGAATAGCACATCTAATTCTAACGAATTACCATGTAGCAAGTCAGGTAGCGGTGACATAAATATATAATACAACCTACACCGTCATTGCACCTTCGGCTTTATAATACTGTTGCTTACAAGCATACAGTTACACGACTAATTGCAGACTGATTTTGCAAATTTCCAGTACAAAAACAATACTAGTTAATCAGTAATGACGCGAAACAAATTTCTTTCTTAGGTAATTATACTACTACTAGCAATAGATCATACTTACTCCCGCTGTGCACAATAGCCAAATACTAGGTAGGCCCTCATTTCATATAACACTGATTTTAAAAGTGTAAACTGTAAACTCAAAAGTATCCTAAACTACATGTTAGCACACAACAAATCAAAAAAGCATATTGGAATTTACAGTAAATTAAACTATCATTTTTTTAAATCGTGAGCATCCCACAAAAATAGGACAACAAATCATTATAAAATTATTATCAGTTAGCGTGTAAAGTAACAACGTCAGCGCCTTTCTTAAAAATGACCCAAACCCAACAAAATTCAATGCAGTACAGTACAAGTTACGTGATTAAGTTGTCCACGTCAATAACATTAGCTGGAAAAGTAAAACTCAACTGCCAAAATCGGTTTGACTGTCTGTATTTCCAAACCCCGGTTTTCTTCCTTCCTAACACCAGCATATACGTATCAGACTACTATATCCCCCCTGGTTTTCAGCACACAAATTGTATAAACCTAACACTTACTCTTTACTTTAGCATATAAATACTAAGGATGTCAAATGTTGCTATAGAAGACCCTTAAAAATTAACGCGAAGCCAGTTTATCAGTTGCTTTTACTCTTGCATCATATTATTATTTGTCTACCCGAACTCCTCTATAAACCTATAATTAAATATTCTCACACTATAGAAAAACCTGACCTACACAGAAACATTTCCTGGCACTCTACACGTTAATGACATGTGCAACTGTGTAAGAATACATTGTATGCAATATAGCACGACTAGGCCAATGATATATGGTTCGTTTCCTTTCATGCATCATCCAATGGTATAATATACATAAGAAGCACACAATATAGATTTTGGTTGGGTACTTTGGTAGAATGGTACAAAACTATCTGCAGAGGAAATGCACTATTCCCTATACAATGTAGCTTGCACTATGCTTTGGAATATCCCTTGTGTGCTAGTTGAGACTCCTACTATATGGAAGCCATCTGAAAGCGGGGTTCTTCTATCTGTAACCAGCGAGTCAGCATTTCGCTTCCCTCATAATGTACATAATACGTATGCTAGGTTCCGTTGAATCTACTGCGTAGTTAGTTGACATGACGAGTTCACGGATGCTTTGTGCATCAACCAACCTACCTCCTAAACCCATTGCTCAGAACTTTAACGTACGAAACAGTGCGAGTGCAGCAAATCCCCCTTGTACCTTGGCCTTACTCTGGAACATGAACACAGAGCAGTGGCGGTTCTGGATAGGGTAACTAAAGTTACTTTAAGTCCTTTGCTAAAATGCTATGAACTCAACAGAATTCACGGAAAATCGATAGTGAGATCTTACAAGGAAGACCTGACCATTGCATTCTCAGTCAGTTCACAATGTTCGGTGCTGCCTACCCTAAAAGCACGTCCTGCAACTATACTAAATGTAGATAACTGTCATTTTCAGCTATAAACCGAAATCGAAAGAATAATGTTGTTTAAATTAACTATTTGAAAACGCAAAGTTTACTGCGAAATTTTCAACTTGTGGCCTAGAATACCAAAATGACACAGATACTCTCCACTCGCAGTAGTTAATTAACAGAATGATTAAAGGCAAATCCCTTGGGCACAGGCAGGCTTTCTTATGATGAAACAGTAGTAAAACATTTTTCGACAAAGGCAAACAAAGCCTCAGCGCGCTGGGATTGCACAACACATCTCTGAGGTAATGCCATAACTGCAATAGCTTTTCCAATGAACAACAACAATGCAATATATGTATAGCATTCCCATTTTCAGAATAGTAGTTGGAACCTTTCCTCGGTCAGATGAGAGCAAGCCATTCTCATAATTTTATTATTCTCTCATTTACTACGGCTTTACTTTTACTCTCACGGTAGTTTTGTTAGCTGTGCTTACTCACATTTCATAACACAAATCTGACAAGAGAATAGACAGATACCAAATCCTGGTCCAAAATTTATTCACGTCAGCTGAATGTTGCCTGTGAACATTTTTCAGTTTTGTCCGGTTCGGTTCAAGCTTAGCCAGGATCACAGAGTCGGTTCTGCCAGCGCTTCGTGGAATCTCTGATACACACGAGCGATCCTATCTATTCTGCTCAGGAAAACTGCCAAATGTGTCCTGTCCTCATTCACCACACCGTGTCTTTTCCTATTCCATTTAATTCTACCGATCACACCGACAGATACTATTTATCATTCACTTTGAACGCTAACCGTACTTCAGCCACACTCACCAGCAATGCCAAACCTTCATTCTCCTGCATTGCATGGTATTACTGCCACTACCTACATACTAAACGTTGGCATATAATACATGAATGCATCAACCTGGTAGCTTGGCTGGTAGGTAGGAAGCAATAAACTAGCAAACACCTATATCCTCTTTTTCTTTTATCTTGACTTAAACTAACTCGACATTAGTAGTACACTAAACTAAACCAAACCAGATCAGTGTAACTGTAGGTTAGGTAGTCGTCGCATCATCATCATGATGTCAATCCATCGTCCGCCACATCATAAAATACTACAGAATCAGAGATGGGAGCAGAATTGAATCAGAGAGATAGATAAATACAGAGAGAGAGAGGCTCATCATATTATGATGATACTCTGTGTAGTAGCACGATGACATGACACAAGAACTGTTTGGTTTTGGTTTAAGCACGGCTGTGGACTTGCTGTACAGTATGCAATCTAATTGTAAGGTCTGTGTACATGTACTGTACAACGACTACAGCCAAGCCATAACAAAATATAGAGACCATTGCACTGCACTTCTAACAGAAGATCAAATCAGAGGCATTGAACAAACTTAACTGAAGCTCTGAACAATGAACTATGACTGGCACTTCAATTTCCCTTCGTCATTCGACGTTGCTCCTCTGCTTTATCTAGGCGGATGCCATTTTATTCTCTTGTGATGTTCTATATTCTATCTCTCAGCATCACTCACACATTTGAACATTAATGCAATCTATTCGCTTGACTTCACTTGACTTTGTGCATCTACTAGTTACCATACGTTTAGTTGGCTCATGTGTCTACACACTATTTATCGTTGGCTTTACCAATACCCACGGCACACACACTACATTGCATCCGAGTGCATTCTTTTGTGTGTGCTTTATATTTTAGGCGATGACTCGCCGCCTACGAGTACTACTAATACAACAGTCTGAGATTGAGACTATGCTTCCTCCTTCGAAAGCTAATTAGGCACTCATTCTGAAAT
Organism: Plutomurus gul; assembly: GCA_019776185.1. Taxonomy (NCBI): domain Eukaryota; kingdom Metazoa; phylum Arthropoda; class Collembola; order Entomobryomorpha; family Tomoceridae; genus Plutomurus; species Plutomurus gul. The sequence continues at coordinate 6,551 of JABASC010005181.1, forward strand.
TAACGAGGAAACAATAGAAATGACCCCTGAACTGATTAGATGACACTGCAAATATGAATTGACTTATTGACTTGAATCCTATTCTCACCCCTACACACTCACTATATGTAATGCAGTACACAGAAATTTCCTTTTTTTGTTTTTTGACTTGTGCTGTCATGTTTTACTTTGTGGTGCTTAATATTTTACTCGCCAAATCATGTTCTGTCCTGCCCTGTTAAAAACGATCACTCCAGGACATAATAATAATAGAAGAGTCCACCTACGTTCAACACAGAAAAGAGAAAAAAGGTTTAACTGTGAGCATAAAACAGATTGCTCCATTCAAAGATGTATTTACTGCCACATTCATGTTGCATGCAGTGCTGCCATACAATTAGTTCACATCAAATTCGCGGAGAATAATGAAAGCCTTTTATGGAGCCAAAGTTAGTACTTACAATTAAGCAAATGTAGTAATCCAGTAAAACAGACAAGAACTCTCACACTAAATGTTAAACAATCAAAGTAATACTTTGTTTTGTATTGCCTATCATTTCCGGACCCTATTAACCCTGCAGATGCAGATATGAAATAAGAGACATTTGTAGCAGACATAATAATGTCGAAATCCAATAAAACCATAAATGTGTTTCATCATCCCATAAAATTTCTGCTTTCCTTAATATTACACACCCACCCTTTGCTTGATAGTTGGCATCTCAAATGACCATTTATTTATTTCATCACCAAATGACTTTCCGTTCTCTCTCATCACATCTGCTAACTGAATCCAAATCTCATCTATCAATGCTATCATCCGTAAATAAATCTTTTCACTTACTTGGTTTATAGCTTGCTCGACATTCCACTTATACTTTATATATCATCACATTGCCGCAAACATTTCATAAGTAGTCAGCTACTATACCTAGGTACAACTCAAACTCAACTTCAAATTAATACTGAATACTTAATTTAAAATTCAGTTAACCCTATGATTAGGAACATAATTATTATTGTGCAACGTGCTACAGTGTACTGGTGAAACTGGTGCTATTAATATTAATACTAACTTATTTAATATATTTGTTCTTCTAATACAGATACTTATTTTACTTGAGCTTTTTACGTATTTCGATAGTTTGCACCGAAAACCTAATATTATTTCATCTAATAAAGTTCTATTAAATTATTTATCAAGCGCAAAAGGGGGAAGGAGACCCCAATTTCAACCTTCTAATGACTTTAAATCACTAGACCAACAAAATGGGAATCATATCAATAAACACCGACTCATTCAGTCTGCTTCAATCGTATTTGTAAACTGGTTGCCTGATGAAAGCGAAGAAGTGTGATGCGTCTGTTATCGAGCTATCAATTGGTTTTGTCTGTGCATTGCAAAATTTGACTTACATAATTTAATTCAGATTAACGTATTTCAGGGTTTATGTATTGTTGATTTTACTAATAAATCACCTTTCAAAAGTATATAATAATAATCCCAGAAACTAACTCACTCATCCATCATCTAGAAATGCAATGTAGAAAACAGATCAACTAATACATTAATTACAATTCCACCCTTTCCTACGTATGGTCATGTCATTAACTAGCACATCCTTCATTTTGATGTAAACATATGCACCTCTTGATGCATGTTGTTTAGCCGTACTAACGATTTATCTACACCATAAGAAAATCTATATGGTCAGTAGTATCTAATCATTACTCCCATAAAATGACTTTCTATTGCATTTCATCTTCAAAAAGTTCAAAGAGATGTTTCCTTTCAGACAAAGTATAAAAATATTCCGCGAGTCTTTGACGCACAGTGTTACAGTAATATATTTTGTAACAAGTTAAACCAGTGTTCAATCACTACTAATATACTATACACAGAGATAATGTTAATACACTTGGATATACACAAATGTAAGGTTTATCATAACGAGCTTCTCTATTCCAAATTCCAACCCCGATAACAGTCTAGTCTTGACTTGAGACCCCAAATTATATATTAAGCATGACTATGACTTTCCAATGAGCATGACTAGACAGCGAACTCATCTCGAATGATAATGAGTTGCAACAACGAAAATCAGCTAGAAGAAAAATACAAATCTTCCTACACTATGACTTGACTTGTTTCTCATTAAAACTCCGAAGCTACCCACCGTCCGGTTTCTCTTCTTTTTCAGAGTCGTAATAATATTGCAGCAAGATGCATAGGGTGTGTTAAGATAGGAGCCATAACACAAAAGTCAAGATAAACCTAGTAACATATACTTACAGAGTTACAATGAAAAACTGTGTACCCCTTAACCTTAAATACAAAGTAGGTAAAGTATGGGAAAACAAGAGTCCTTGAACATTTTAACATTCAGTTTCAGAACATCATGGACAAGAGACCAGAACCTCATTTCTCTGTAAACCAAACTATCGCATTAGTAGAAAGTACCAACAAACCCTATTTCTTCTACTAACCTTACCAAACTGTCTACGCCTGCTACACGAAGGTTGTCGGCTTATATTCGGACCTCTACGTTTCATTATATTAAATTCTACTCGTATGCATCACACAGTAGTAGTGCAGTAGTGCAACTACAAAATAATGGAACATGTTATACGATCACACACCGAATACACAGGACAAGCACAATAGCTTGTAATAATATACAGAGGAAGCCCTAAGGCTTTCATTGCAACCACCGTTTTTATACGCTTTATCCCGTCTTTTATATACCTTTGGTTTACAACGTCTACCTATTTACCAAGTCCTTCATTAAGCTACATATGTGAGTATGTACATAGTACATATACGCATGCATAGTTCCATTTTGTCCAAAATGAGGTAGAAGCATTAAGTAGTAAAAAAGGAAACCATGCCGTACCAGCGAAGGATGGTTGAGGATGCGATAAATAAAAAAGCCCTGTCGGAGATTGAAGAATACAAAATAAATACACATCACCGCATAAGGGCACCATAAGGCCTTCCCTTTAGCCACTTACAATTTGGAATGTTAGCATGGCTTAATAGTGACTGGGTACTTTTCCACAACAACGGTACTTCGCTATAAGCATCCTTATGTCTACTAACAAAAGCCAAACTTATACCTTGTACATATTATATGCAATAGGAACAGAGGGGCTATAGCCAGGTCTAAATGGCATGACTTCAGAGTTTAACGACGTAGAAGTAGTAACAATGACATTCATCTCCTGGATCACCAGTCAGTGTCAGTACATCGTACATCCATAGCAGCATATCAATAGAACTGTCATTTGTGCATTCAAAGTACACAACAAAGTTTTGCATTAAAACCATCACGTACTGCACTGGGTGACAACTCGAAAACATTCAGATTCTACTTTGTTTGCAGTCTCATACACTAAACTTCAACTCATGATTTTTAGTATGGATTTCCTTGTTTTGTGAATCTCAGCAAAAACATTTGTTAAAACAGTTGTAAAATATTTTGGTCACCCTGTGCGTATAAATTTGGATCGTCGGTATTGTTTACAAGAGTTCGTGTACTTGCTACATACAATATAATAATAATATAGAATCAAAATACTCCCAAGCAGATCTCTTGGATGCCCGCCCGATTGTTGTTTTACAATAGTGTACTTGATAGTATTTTGTCAATTTTAAAATTTATTTCCAAATCGTTTTAGCTAAAATTAATTTTTAGTTTTTCTGAATGTTGTATGGACATGTTTCAATCGGATTACGTTTACTTTGTTTCGTCCACACAACGCAATATTTTAAGACATAAACATTAGAAATCGGTTAGCAATTCTTCAAGATTTTAGGTCTTACTTTTTGCAAAAAATGAACGAAACTATTGTATGGATGTAATTTTTTAAATTGACGACGATTGACATTGACAACTCATCACGAATTTCGGACAGACAACAGACCTGGTCAACGCATAAAGCCCCCGGTCCGAGTTCGGGCGGGCTTAAAAATCATATTCTTTAAAAACACTAACAAAAAGTTCATCTATTCATGTATGTTCATCTAATCATACACACAACTTTAGTTTGGTTCTCAAAGTAGTAAACATTTTGGAACAAGA
>JABASC010005182.1:0-10611 GCA_019776185.1 Plutomurus gul
ATAGTACACACGCTTCAAATGAAGTGCGATACAATCTTGATTTAATTTGTGTCTGTGTCACTGTGTCAGATTTTATCTTTTGTTCAATAAGCGGCGACAAAAACAATTCTGACCCTGTAAAACGGAGACTGAATGAAATAGTAATATTAACCTCGTTTAAAAATTGATGAACATTAATAAATTGGCAAGAAAATGTTTCCTTTCTATTCGTAATTCATCGTGCATCGTCTAAACGCTTTTAGATTAATAATAATGACAATTGGCTGGTTTTCGTTCCCGATCATTACCTCTGAATTTCCAGATACAATAAGTATCTTTTATACATACAATCGAGATCGAGATCGTATGTTTATCTTAATGGTGCATGAATTAACGATCTTGTTCATCAATCCTTAATGCGCGTTTTTGCGTTGCAAGTTAACTTTTACACCGTATGGTTGAGAAGTATGGGGGGCATATCCGCGCTGTTGTTTCGGCAAGTCAGTCCAAATACAAAGTTATAACTCGTGGGGTTCGCTTTGATTCCCACAAGTACAATAACTTCTAGATGATGTATGTCTTGACAGTATTCTTACTGGGGGGTATTCTTCTCTCTGAGGCAAAGGCACACAGTCACGCTGTGGCAGTTCCTTTCATGTAAGTATAAAAATGATCTCTTCATAAGATGCTTTGTGGTTTCTGATAACAGACATCTTTCATTATTTGTATTTCATGTTTAGTATAGGAGAATCCTGTATTATAATTCAACAATCCATGTGTTCAAGTATCACTCCAACTATATTTACATTTATGTATACCACAGTAATTCTTTGTATGCACAAATGTTGTGCATACAAGCAAGGAGCACTCTCAATTTTCATTCTGGATGAATGATGATTTCTACCAGAGATTCTTCTGGATTATTGAAAACGAGACTGAGTGAGTCCATCGCCAAAACTGTCTCGACTTTCTCCTACTTGCACATATTATTTACATTCTCGAAATTCTGACACTGATAGGAGTGGCTTTCAAACGGAGTAAAATAAGACATAAAGCATTGGTGATCTGATTCCACACATTCTGCACATGTTACATCCATAATTTTTATGCAGATACGCTGGTCTAAAAGTAATTGCATGCATGTTGCATTGCGTTGGATATGAAGTTTGCAGAAAATTTGATTACTCGAGTCGTGTCATATGATGAGACTACTTTTTTTTTACAGACACCAGTTAATGTTAAAATGGGAGTGAAGCCAATTTAATGTTCAAACGTCACCTACTGTCTATAAACCTTTGCTCCAATTTCATTACACTGAACAACATCTCTAATATATATGTTAGCAGGTATATGTCTTAGTATTTAGTATTTGATTCCACCGAAGTAATACATTTGTTCTATTCTTATTTGCGAACAGTGAGACTGCCGACGCTGATTATTTGCTTACAAATGCCGTTTTTATTACATTACTTACGTGCAGTACAGGAACTCGTGGGAAGAATCTCCTCAGCAGATGTAACTATGTAATTGTAACGTTTTGTAGTAGATTGGATTTGGCGTAGACTTTAGACTGAACACAAGCACACGCACACGCCACATAACACAGGATTTAATGGGAAAGCTTCAGGAAATCCAATGTGCACACATGACACATAGCAGAGCAGAACTGTAATTACCGTCGTATTTAATATGATACGTCTGATACTTTCAGAAATTGTGTTTGAATGCATTCATTAGTATTTATTATGTGTGCAATCAGGACATGACTATTTATTATGTGATTGAGAGGTAATCTGGAAACTGGGTTGAGTCGGATGCAAATAGCAATAGTAGGATGTCACTAATTTATCGTCAAAAGCTAGACTAAGTTTAATGACGTGCAAGGACATTATCTGTTTTTAAATATATTGTTACTGTAACATTACATACAGATGCATTGCGCATACTTGTTAGATTCACAAATCAAATTAACGGTTCTATTATCCTCACTGTTCTTTTATATTTATACACTATGAATTACACACAGTACCCCTACACCGCATACCTGACTGAAGAAATGACATGGCTCAAGAACTTCACTTGCTCAGATTCTCTGTTCTATAACTAATGTGATTTTAACAAATGGGATTTCAGGAAAGATAAAAACTGTGATAAAAATAAATGAATATTTACTGCGATGAAGAAATATTTATGCTGGCAGACTGATGAGAAAGAGAATATTCATGTAAGTAGGAAGTGAATTGGCTATACATATAAACATATATTATATAGACTAAAATTTCTGTCAAGGCTGTTCGTAAAAGTAAGTCATACTTTCACAAGTTATAACGAGCTGTCAACCTATAAATGATACAGTGTAGTTTTTGAAGAAATGTAAATAATTTTGACTTGTTTGTATGCAGGTACGCTGTATCATATCCATATAATACTACTGTTTCTGCACTTTATCGAAAAAACAAAGTTTACGGCTAACCAATCTACTTTCTTTCCGTATTCCAGCTCGTTACACCAAATATATATATAAATCAAACTTTTCAAGTCTCGGTAACTGCTGGTTTCACACTCCGTTGCGCTAAAAGTCCAGCGGTTTAACGGTTCTTGATAATCGCTTGTTTCCATTTACTTTGTTTTACTTATTGCTATTGCTTTCACTTCTGTAATGTTATTTCAGTGGAAATATTATTTTTTAGGATGTTGAGCTGCCTTTCACAGATACAATAAATATCAAGCTAGACAAGCATTCTTCATGGGTTTTCTCCAGTGTACACAAGGGACTCTTACTAAAGTGAAAAGTGAAAGTTAGGTTAGAGTGCTCTACATTAGATGGTCCAATTTGAAAAGGAATGTATATAAATTTGGTGAGCGAAACATGCACTATGGTTTTCGTCAGGAAAATAAATACAGATATGAGAATAATCAACAAACAAAGTTATTCTAATATTACATGTTTATCATTGAACGCTTGAACAAAAAATTTAGTATGACGTGAACGAGGAATTTTTTCCAAATATTCGGCTTGACAGTGACAGTGAAAGTCTTCCCCTTTGATAGTTAGATTTAGGCACTTTGACAATTCCAGAGTTTATTTTACCTTTGGGTACTCCAAACAGCGAATAAAATGTTCCCGAACTATTTATTGTTGCATGTGCAAAGCAAGCATTAGCATATTGCTTTTATTACTGGAATATCTACGCAGAACTCACTACACCGTGAATTTAACTCAACCATCATGATAAAGCTAAGCCAAACTTTTGCGTCACACGTCAAGTTTCTGTGATGTGGTTGGCTTCAGTTTGTCAACCCGCAAGTTTCCTGTTCCGTTGTAAAGTTCTATGTGCCAACTGTATGTGATATTCTTCTAAATGGAGTACAATAAAAGTTAATGTATGAAATCATATTAAAATGAAAAGTACTAATGGGTTCATGCTAATTAAAACATTGGTCTATCATTTCTAATTGCAGGACGTCATTTACTTACCCTTAGGGAGTTCAGAGTAGCAGAGATGCTGAAGATAGTTGTTCTAATCTATCTAACCAGACAGTTAAATATTAAGCCATACTTAATGTGAATTCCTAAAATCGTTGTTTCAAGAATCAGCTTTCACTTGCAATTAGAAAGGAAATATGAAATATTTCTTGTCTTACATTTATAAATCAAGCATGGAATTTTAGGAAAAAATATGTAATATTTATTTCTTTATATGAACGAAGTAAATACTTTAATGGTACAGGCACTAAAACCATTTATGATAAGAATTGTTTCCTGTATTATGCCGTGTAAGCGGTTCTGTCAGCATTTGGGACGATTCTTTGGAATTTTCTGAACAGCCAAGGGAATTACTGTGCTACATTTTTTACAGAAACTAAGTATTGTATCGACTGTATAAACAGTTTCGGAGAACATTTCCTCACCAGCAAAGTACGGAGCTCATTTTGCGAGGTAACCCTATTTCCCTTTTCCAAGTTGGTGATAAGCGGGTGAAAGATGAATAGCAGTCAGCGGTAGACCTTTCCTCACCTAACTAACAAAACGAAACAAGTGGGTTGGCAGTTGGAATTCTTATTCCCTTAACTTTCTTGTGTCGTTGTTTGATCAAGCAGCTCGTTAGCTGCTGTCGGATCCTTTTAGACACACTTTAATTTCGGTCTACACTGCGGACAGCATTTGCTTAGTCTTCCTCGTGCTATTTTAATAGTGCTCTTTACTCTTCTGGTAAAGTTCTCAAGTAGGACGACTACTTTGTACTAAATAGTAAGTACAAATAGCGAGAGTACTCTTTTGTGGTTATAAGCCCTGCTTGTGCAACAGAAAATGTTCCATTAATGCTTCAGGAAGTTTTCTCATGTGACTCGTAATAATTAGTATTCCTTGGAATCCTTAGTTGTCGCACAAATGGTGGTCGCGTGTATTTGTTGGCAGAACCATGCAAACTCATTTATATTTATGAGTAGAAGAGAGAATAGATTTTTTTCAGTTTCTCTTCAGGCTCTTTTTTATTATTACCAAGCGTTGCTTATGCATCCTTTGTTGAGCTAGCGTGAAACAAAAACGTTTTTATTATTAACTGAAAGTAGAAAACTATGTTCTGCAGCAATTTGTTTGTTGTATACAAATCTCGTTGGGTACTAATGGTATTTACGAACGTATTCTTCACAATTAATTGATCTATGTATGTATATTACCTATGGTATGGTGTATACAAGGGTATGTTTATGTAATACTAAATTCAAATGCAGAAAACCTTCTAGTAATTTAATTTAAAGTAATTTATGGTATTACAATACACAAATAGATAATTATTTTTTCAAGTATAGCTAAAGGGAAACATTAAGATGACGTCTGTCATGGACCATTTCCACATTAATGTTATCCTTGATGATGGGCAAATGTCCACCAATTTGTCAGTTTGACCTTTCACCTGTCGTGGAGGTCAGGCTACATAAAGTTAAAAAATAATTTATTGGTACTTATTTGAACGCTGATTCATAAAACAACACATTCGAAGCAAGATGAACAATTAACAGTTTAAAATGTGCAAAAGGTTAAGTTTACAGTGCATGTACACTGGATGAAGTGTCAACGGAATAAGCAAATATGTAATCGTAGAACTCTTTGATGCGAGCTTAATTCCTTCAACATGCATGCGGGGAAATGGGTAGGAATAATATTGAATTACACTCTCACCTCAGCTTTGCAAAGAGGATAGACCTCGATTAGCCAACTCGCCATCCCCTGTTAATTGCAATAACTATCAGTGTGTTGAGTTCGGCCAAGTGCCATGCATTACCTTTTACGCTGACATCCCGTGCCAATGCAAACAGAAAAAAACAGTCACTAACCATTACGTGATGCCACAAATCCTATAACATCGAGTCAGACCCTTTCAGTGCTGGCGTACCTGAGAACACACATGACAACGCTAGCCGAATAAACCTCCATTAGTACTTTTGCACTAGTATTTATTACGGATAACGCAAATGCACATGGTACATGGCTCAATGCTAACTAACAATACGAAGAGTAAGGATGAGCTGCTTACAGCTAATACTGCCATTAGTGGCGAAGGTATTTATAAAATGAGCTTTTGCTCTAGCAGACAGCAAAGCGCACTGCAAAATATCTTACTAATGTCCAAGTAAGTCTTTAAGCTTGACTACTGGCTTTCAAATGCTTAAATAAAGCACTAGCCTAAATACCAGCTCTCAACGACTCTATTAGCTTTACATATAGCACTGACACGAAGCGTGCATTTTAATAACTACATACATACGATTATTACTAAATAATGCCCGGGGGTACAGCCTGTACATCAAGATTGTCCATTAAATAAATAGCATTATGACCATTAAGGGAGTTTCACTGCTCTTATCCGGTCAGTCCCCGTCATAAAGTATTCAGGTAGGAGATGTGAACGTATACATACATACTTCATTAAATATAAGTAAAATGATTTCTCATAAAGTCCCTACCAACAGTACTTTGCATACATATTATTTTATCAGATTCAGATGGCATCACTGAATTCGAATGGCACCCTGGGAATTTGTGCAATATGTGTTTGAGCTGAAAGCAGACGTAATCGTGTCCGTTGTTTGTTTGATGAAAGAAAAGGGAGTTGTTTTGTTGAAACTTTTTGAATGTTCTGCAATTGTATAAAAACCACACGTTCATCTAAAGAACGAACGTGTAAACTAATAAAGAAGAGGATGACCTAAAAGACAGCAATTTCATTGCTAACAGAAGAAATGACGGTTTCTTTGTGTTCCATTTGATATAGCACAAGAAAGCTCTTTTGTTAATGCTCATCACTTATGCAGAGTGGCACTTGGCTTTCTTTAGACCGGCTTGGATCAAACTTTCTGAGAAATGTTTCGGCAATTGAACTAATGTTCCGTAAACCCTTCGGGATGCTTTGTCTGTGTCGTAAAAAGTTTGTCGTCGTAATCGTCTTAGGTATATTTTATAAAGGGTGTTGTTCGAACGGAGCTTCTCAGCACGTATCAAACAAATAAGTAGTTGCATACATTGGCTACCCTCACATTTAGAACACTTGCACCTTTCGACGGCGACACATTTCTTCGGTGTAAGTTCTGAATCTGACAATGAGTAGTACACAGAATTCTAAAGCTAGGGGGGAAACAGGTGCGATTTTTCTTCTTCACTTATTCTTAGCACTCCACTATGTTTTTTTTGTACTCGCCAGTATTGGGCTTCTTTATTGCTGCTTATGCAGCTTATGTTCATTATTTTAGACTGGTTGGCGAAGAGAATTGTTTACAATTATGATAAATAAATAATCAAGCACATTTATACATACAATGTACTTATTAACAACAACAGAGGTTTTCAGTCTAGTATCAAAGCTTTCACTTGGTACATTTAGTCGATCGTTTCTCAAGTAGCTATATACTTATAATAAATAAGTAGTGCACGTGTGTGAGTTACACTCGAAGAGTTTTTATACTTTCGCCATTTCATTGAGGGATAAGCAGATGGTACATATATAGGTATACATACGTGTGTGGTGAAAAGAATAAAAGTGTTCCCGCTGACATATTATCAGAACCGTTTCTCTGTAGTAGACCACATGCTATTAAATAAAAGGATCCAAGTGAAAATAACAGCAACTATAAAGACAAGAATAAAATATATTTACTACTATTAATAGTATAGTATTACGACTGTGGCTGTCTAAGACATTGCCCTACCAGAGTCACAAAACATTCTCAGCATTTCAGACAGTTGGATATATCCAATAAAATTGCTTACATGTTGGCAGCACACATTTTACAAAGGCAGAACGTTCGCCTGACATAGATATTTGGTATATAAAATATCTTTCACGTCCGCATTTGCATGCACCTGTCACCATATGCAAAATGTAGGTACTTGTGGCCTTTCACCACAAAAGCTTGACACATGGTAAAATGATAATCGATAAGACCACTTTTTACAAGCTGACTGCATGCATCACAAACAACAGTCAAGAACGCAGATACACTCTAGAATATCCGTAGTATAATAATGAGTGCTGCTGCACGGACAATTAACAATTCAGCAGAAAGAAGAATGCTCGAGAGGCTTGGCGGCGTATTATCTTAGTTGGACAAGTTTGAATAATTTCTTTGCAGATAATAATACGCTGATGGCAGAACACGAATGTGATGTCCTCACGGGTTCAATACTGAAGTCTGAAGAAGGCTGAACAGAGAAAAGAAATCAATTCTTCATTTGAGTCAATATGGCCATAGAATAAAGTCATAATCGTGAGTTACGACGAGCCGACTGCTCTGTGGACGACATGAATGAACACATTGCACAGTAGTCGTGCTATCTATTTGCGCCTGTAATGCACAGATTATATATGTACATATAAAATTCCTGTGAATGCGTCTTTTCTGTGCTGTTGGAGCCAACTGATAATTTTAATGCTTGATTTATATGCTGAACGGGTCCAAAGCAAGGAAATGGCGTGGCCTTCAGCCAACTGGCCTTTCTCACGTAAACACCACCTACAGTTCGCTGCTTACTGACTGCATTAAGAAAGTGATATCAATAAATTGTCTTCTAAAAATCATTTGTTATTGTAAGTGCGCACTTCTAGAATTAAATAACCTGACAGTCTCAAGGGATTTCGAAGTAATTGTTGGCTGGACGGGTCAGCCTTTTGCTTTAGGTTCAAGAGTATTTATTCTTATCATTCCGATAGATTCTTTTTGGTCCAGTTGAACTTGTAGATTGGAAATGTCGACAATGCATAATGCATCATTTTCGCTCGGTTTTGTTATCAATATTTATACAATACCATGAAAAATAGGGATTTTAATGCTGCCCTACATACGTTCCATGGTTTTGATAACATCTAGCATAACCTACACATACAAGATTGTAGACTCGTAATTAAAATTTTAAATGAGGACCCGAGGCTCCGTTAATTAAAATCGTCAGAGCTTAAGAATTGCTCCCACAATCAGGTGAAGGCGTAGAGTCCGAAGAAACGCAATTACACACCACATGTGTCCCACATTTGCTTTTTTGTGTAGCATTCAGGCAACCCTAAACAGCCTCAATTTCTTACCAGGCCAAACTAAACAGCTTTGTAAAATGAAATTAAGGAACTGGAAAGGGAAGGGGGGATAAACAAATATCTTGGAGCAGAGATTAAGGAGATGAGAAGAAAGCAGTTTATCTTTAGTGAATGAAGGACAATGGGAGTATGCTAATCCAATTGGCTAGGAAAAGAAAGTGTGACTGGGAAAGTTACAATAAGTATTGTCCCTCATCAATGACCTATTCTCTTTTATGTGAACAGATTTGATTAGTCATAGACTCTTTGTTCAGCATCTACTGGTACGCATTTAACAGAACGATTTCAATTCGTACCTAGAACATGTTATTCATTATACATAATATGGTTTTTATTTTACATGACGTACAATAATATTATTTTGTAAGTAGGTAGAGATAGCAGGTTACGTTGGCGGAAGGGACTTTAATCCAGATTTGTTGTCTGTAATTTTTCCTCAATTCGGTTAAGTATTGTATATGATGCCAGAGGGCAGAGCAAATTATGAACTACAGAACGCAGTAGACGGTTTTCTAGCTCAAGGGCTTAGCTACGTATTTATGCAAGAATTTATTAGCATATTAATGTGTAACCCATTCTACACTTTCTAAATTGCCTCATGCAGAAAAAATAATAGATTACGGAGGTTACTTGTGCAGTCAGCCTGTGTGCTCATTTAAACGAAATTGTAATTTACTTGGCATGTGTAACGATTTTAGAACTGACGTTAACAAAGAAAGAAAGCTCTTTCAAATTGAGTTCTCTGCAAAACTAATTCAATGAAGGTTAATTTATTAGTCGGTGGCCCATTTCATGGTGTAACATTGATGTAGTGTCCTTTGATCCCTGGGAGGCGAAGTTCTTACGTCTTAATTCAAAAATTTAGTGGCATGAATACATATGATCTTTTTAGCATAATAAAGTAGTTTAGTTTTAGTAGCTGAGCATCATATGGTACGGATGATATGACACCATCGGAAACAGACTGTTCATGTCAAGCATCTGAGGATTTCATATTCTGCATTTTTATTCTCATGTTGCATTTGTGCACGATTTGTCAATTTATTGACAACATAAAGAAAATAGCAATATGCAAGCGTGCATAAACTCAAATTTATTTTAACGGCAATGTATTATCGTCATGGGAACGCATCTGTTGTTATTTGTGTGGAAAGCACATTAGGGCTTTTTAGAAAGCAATATATTTTGAGACTGTAGAGTACACATTTAAAAACTAGAAAAAGAGCAAACGAATGCATTTTCGTGATAACCATAAACTTGGAATTTCTTAACAGATTTCTACTTTTTTCTAGTTCATTAAACAGAGATAAAAAATCGGCACTAGATCGACTAAGGACTTAATATGCCAACCATCGATGATAAGAAAGAGAAACCTAAAAGAGACCAATCCAAAGAAAGCAAGCAAAAGTCATCTAAAGGTCCTTCCAAAACTGTTTCCGGAAAAAGTTCTAAAAAAGGTCTTGAGAAGAGACCGGCTTGGGACAGCAGCTACAATATAGTGGTCCTTCAGCAATCGCGAAGTCGGGACAAGTTTTTACCATTGTTGTATGATAAATCGGCACGGAAAAAAGCATTGGAACTTGCACCTCCCAAACCAGAACCTCCCAAACCAGAACCTCCAAAGCCAGAACCTCCAAAGCCAGAACCTCCAAAGCAAGAACCTCCAAAGCAAGAACCTCCAAAGCCAAAACAGGAAGAACCGAAGAAAGTTGAAGTTCCACCAAAATCTCATGACAATCATGTTCACGACTTCACCGAAAGAAAAGTAAGTAATGACTCCCACAAATATCAAACTGTCCTTACTAAACCTTGTATTTATCATTCAATTTTTAATTTTATTATTTTAATAAGCACGATGAGTAACCAGTTTTTCTATAGGATAGAAAAACACAATACGAAAGATTACCCGTGGGAGACTACAACGACATGGTTACACGATTAACTGAGCAAATTGATGAGATGATTGGAAACACTACTCCCACCGACGAGAATATGTTCCCAAATTTAGACGAAGAATTGGAATGCTTAAAATTGAATTATTTCT
>JABASC010005183.1:0-10610 GCA_019776185.1 Plutomurus gul
GGAAAAGTTGTGTAATATTATGATCCAAGTACAATTCGCATAAAAAGTGAATAACGAAAGAAAGTTAATTTCGTCAATCAATGGAATGCGTAAATTCGGGAAGAGGACATACAAAGGGCTTACACTGCAATACAAATAATGAATTCAAAGTAGGTTATTGAGAATTTCTGAAAATACAGTAGTGCAGATAACAATATACTATTAGTGGGTATTAGTCCTATTTAGAAAAAGAATCTCGTTTGATCTAGATGCCACTAGAAAAAAGTAAATATCACAGAAAACTACAGCAAAAGTTTCAGAGATGACAACTACATATAGAAACTTTTCCAGCAATTATTGACTGAAGGATGGTACACTGAACGAGAAACTCTGTCGATTCCGTAAATAGTAAAAGTTTACAGGAAAAGGTGAAAGAGATAGATAGAAATGTCAAGATGGAAAAGAATCATAATGAATAAAATATTGTTACAATGGTCGATTAGCTATCCCAATACATCTCTCTTTCAATTTATTTTCTCGAATAGAATATCCTTCTTGCTCTATATATTGTATAATAGATGGAGTAGGTAGATTTGTGTACAGGAAGTTTGTAGGTAAATACGACAGGAATGTGGACGCAGGAGAACGTAAAAGATTTCTCTATGGATGATGCTGTATTTATTTCAATGCATAGTAAGTGCTCCAAATAAAAGATTTCTGCACAGTTCCTATATGTACACTATTGCATATGTAATAGTAAGCTGGCCTAGCTGCTAGCACCTTCTTCCACAGAGACACCTCTCAATTTCACTTAACTTTACTTCGCATGCTATGTGCCGTAACTCAAACGTAGTACCTAGCCAGCAGTATCATAGCTGGTAGGGAATTGCCGGCAATAATATACATGAGAATGGTGCAGATAGGATTGAGATGGCTGCAAATGGAAATGAAATGGTCGAATATAATTTGGCAAGAGTAGTGCACCAGTACATAGTAGCAATGCGGCTGCATATTATAGTATCCGACAGCCTAAGTTCATCTTACTGTGAGAGAGCCCAGTAGCACTATAGCTTTAAGAGTTGGAAACTGAAGTGGAAATAAAATTTTCTGTAGGAGAGCGGGGAGTGACTAAGAAACACTGACAACCACCGACCAGAAAAGCAGAAACTCTATTCGTTTTGAGCATCACAAGAAATAAGCACTTATAACCGTGAAAGCCTATTTGAGCAATAACCATCACATAAAAATAAAGACGCAGTCAGCTTCTAGGTCATAATACACAATACATATAGTGTATGTGTGTGTGTGTGTGTGGGTGGGTGTGTGAGTAAGTAGTGAAGTGAGTGAGTGAACCACTGCTACTACTCGGTCTTCCCATACCATGTGATCTCACTATGACTATCCCACTCTGACTTTACTTAACTTCACTTTGACAAACTGAGGCGAGAACAACTTGAAAACTTGACATGCTGGGATATCTTATCAAACTTTATAAAATACTCCACTTCAACGTAAGTAGTAACTGCGCAGTCAATCATTTCCCTTTATTCTAAACTTTCATTATATACAAATAGGCAGCGAACGTATTTTTCAGTCAAAATGACCTTAGAATTCATATAAAAAAGTAGATAATAAATATAAAAGTTGTATACTTTAAAAAAAAATCCCCACATAAATGTGTCTATAGTGTATAAAATACTTCTTCGTACTTTCTGCCATCTGGTATTGACATTGTTTATTGATTTAGTATTTCAATGATAGTGTTCCACAAAAATATTGTGCATTCACGATCAACGAATCTTTGATGCCCTATCGTGTGGCAACAAACAGCACATCTCGAGCACTTTCTGTTTATCGTGAATACCATCAACTAATAGACTACCATGTGATTTGTATTCATTTACGTAGCCATCAGAACATCCTTTCCACTATAGGATTTTTCCCTTGAAAATGCTTATCGTGAGAAATGTTTGGTAAAAGTTTGTACAACAATAAGAAATATGTCAGGCGCTTCTCTTCATCTTCACGCCAATATTCTATCAAATTTCCCAACATATGCTTGTTTATATTGTGTTTAGGAGTAAAAGAGGAATTGGGCCTACAGTAAATGGGCTGTCTCCACTGAGCGAGAAAAATGGAACAGATTCTGACAGAAAGTGGAAGAGAAAGGGTGAAAAATATTGCTGCAAAATAAATATCTCTTGCGTGATAGACACGTCTTGCAATATCAAGAGCTCTTACGTACGCGACTTAATGTTTAATTGAGCTGAGAATCTGCACTTAAGTACATCACATGTTCCTGATGGAGAGAAGTATTAGTTTCTTTTGCAGTGTGCCTTAATAGTTGGTTAGTGTGGGATGAAAAACAAGAGAGAATTGAGTGCACGTGTGTCTGCCTGTATCAGCACATCAATATGTACTTTGTACCTGGGCGCTTGAACTTAAATAGGAAATACGTAGGTCTTGCAGGCAAGTTGGAAATCAGAGAGTCTGTTCTGAGCGTTCAGACAGCGAGATAGGAATATTGGAAATGTCTCAATAAAGAAGGCTTATCAGGCCATGGCACGAGTTTCGGTAGTCATTCCGACCCACAAATGTCCTCTGATGACTAAGTTCAAGTGGCTTCTGTTTCGTTTGACAAGAGATAAGGGCTCTTTGTCAATGTCATACCATATGGATTATGAATGTCGACCACAAAGACGATACTTGGCTCTACGACTAACGTCTTTTCATACACTGCGTGGAAATTTTCCTAGAAATCTTCTCACTTACTCACTCTCAGCTTATATCGTGCACACGAGCAACCCTGCTCACCTTTTTCCATTCAGTGGCAAAGTATGAAGTCAACTGGTACAGTCAATCGATATAGTTCTACACTAACAGTGTATTAACAATAGGTGCTTGCTAAGGTACTACTTGAATGCAATATTATTTATTTCCGTTTTCTCTTACTTGTGCCTAAAGGAATATAATCATGTTTACCAGAAGTGGCAACCATCGCTCAAGCGACAGTAATTCCGTTACTCAACCACTACACAAAGTAAGCGAGGACCAATTTATTGCTTAGTTTTTAGTTTTGTAAAACACCCAGTGGATGCAGTGAGATCGATTCAAAAATGTCTTTCCCCCTAACATAAATGGATGAATACAAATGCATATACAATACGTGTTGTCAATGTCCATGCAGTGTATTGTCCAGTATTATTTAAGTCAGTCCTGAGAATGTACCAAATGACACTGCATGTTCCTCTATTCAAAATAATTCTAGACTGAATGTACACACAATGAATAAGCATCACTGAAACTCGAATAATTAGTATATGAGCATATATAGGTTTCATAGTTAATATAGGTTAGGTTAAGTTAACATATATATTTAACCAGTAATATTTAAGTTAACAGGTAGTACGTGTTGATAAGTTCACTAAATCATTGAAAAAACTGCAAACACACTCTTGTTGATACAACAGACTCATTGCTTTCACATTTATTTCTATGTAGAGACTGTATTTTAAAAATCTTGTCTGTTTCACTGAAACACTAATGTTAGAATCACCATTACAACCTGGCAACCTTCTGTGCACTTGCCACGGGTTGGTGGATAATGGGCCATTTTAGATAAATACAATAAACGAAACAGCTTCCACTGTATGAATATGACAGTCACACATAGTGCTCATTATATATTTATTGCCCATCTACAAAATAGTTAAGAGCATCATTCAAATAATGTGGGAACAACTTTTGCTGTTATTTTGATATTGGGGAGTTGCTATACGTATAACGGAGTGTGAATGAAGGTTGAGCACTTAATATAGGGGAAAACCAGTAAATGCATTCTACAGTGACTCCAATTTGGTCATTTGGTATTTTCACTTGACTATGTCAGCTTGAATCTGCCTGCGAATGGCTCCTAGCTGAGTTTTACAGAGAGTCGCTGCGAGAGAGCCAATAAGTCCTCTATTCCAATAGAGACGGCTGTAATCATGTAAGTTAAGTGGAGTGAATGGGAAGGCACGGCAGCTAACAAATTATTCAAGTGAACCAAGACGACAAGAGGCCTAATGACTCGAATTCCTTTGCAACGAGTTTCTGGAGCAGACTTTAAATTTCTTCATATAGACATTTGTCGACGGGGACTGTGCCCGAGACCACCTTCTTGCGGAGACTGCCTCTTAACAATTCCATTAGTACATACAACAGTTCTGAATAGTCTCTGTCTTAGCAGTGAAGAGCTTGTTTTCACTAATAAATATGGCACGAATTTCCTTGCACGCTGCACTAACAATAAAAACGCTGTATTACACATAAATACGCAAAAGCGGATGTTTACTATGCATTATTCTTCCAGAAATTATATTACACTATGCATCCAATTCAATAAAAGGCTCTAGTTGCACGTATAATGAAGCACTGGTTTTTTAATTTGAATTAAACCTGTTAATGTAATTTGTTATGTAACGGGGTTAATTTATTTAATGACACTATACGGTGTGGGTTCTAAAGATTATCCTATTATGTAGACCTATGACCTGCGGTGAGACCCTCTCACAGGCGCAATAAACTGTTAACCCTTTAACAGACATCGACGGTTCCATACTTTGAGAACACACATAGTAATCGTCGGATACAATTAAATTGACTTAGCATGGGACGGGGTATTCTTGCTGCAAGTACGTTGAGTCAAGTAGGAAATGAGTACAGGACCCATTGACTTAAACACTCACGTTAATCAATACTAACTGGTATTATGGCAACTACAGTCACGCATTCAGGAAAATGGGAACTTTTGTTAAAATGACTCCATTTAAACTGGGATTAGCGTTCTCAAAGATGAAAGTCGCCGTTTTTAAGACTGAAAAATCCCTGGAAGAAATAAATTCCTCTCTAGCTGGTTGTCGCTTCCTCGATCTATTCCTTAGGCATTTACTGCAAGCATTCTCTTATTAAGAAAACTAGTGGTAGTAATGCATATAACGCTGCAATATTTCATCTCGAACTCTCACATTCAGTGTTTGAACAATCTTTCCCCCTCGGTTTTGGAGCCACAGTGAAATTGCATTGCAAATAAATTGAAATCAGATTACCCTGTACATATTAGTGGTAGGCAAGTTGACGTTCGCGTTCGGTTTCTAAAAAAATGGTTAAGGTCTTTTCGCCTAAAGAAGGAAGGGAGCTAGTTAATCCTTTATAGTCCGTCGTTTTCACACTTAGTAAATATAGGTATGTGTGCATATACATAAAGCTGTTAGACTAACGTGTTATTCTTAATATACAGATATTTATAGATGTTACAGTTCGAATGTTGATCCATGACGGTTATAACCAGGAAGTAAATTATAATCCTGCCTATTTTCAACCATTCACTAGGATTGTTCCTATTCACAATTGAATGCATATAAATAATTATAGTTAGAGGTGACCATCATTTCGTGCAGAAAATGAACATAAGTCGTTTGTGGACATTAATATGAGAACGTTCATTGTTCATTCAAATCGGAACACTTGTACAGAAAAAAAGTTTATTTGAATGTGAGTGAAAAACAAATTGCATTTAGTTGTCTATTACAAGAACTTTAATTGCATACTCATTACATGGTGTGTTATACATATTCTACACATCTGCCTAATGTCTACAAATAGCTCCGATGGTGGGTCGAGAATTTGCATTTACATACAAACTATATGCAAGCGTTCTGTAGTATGGTTACAATCATCCTGGAATCACATTCTGACTGTAACATGCAGAGACTCCACAGGACATGCAGTTAACTAACAAGTAAGTCTGTCTGCTGCCCCCACAATGTGACTATATTCATTCAGCTTAACAAGTTACCGGTTAAAGAGTAAAGAGTAATTTCTGGGTGAGTAAAATACACAGAGACAGTGTCATACGTATGCTTATATAATATGCTATGATCTAAGGGTGCCGGAGACGTTTGGCTACGTACTTTGCTTTGTAAATCTAAAGATGAGATGAAATGGTGTCTTTGAGTTAGTTTTCTTGTCTCTTCTTTGTCTGTCTTGGTGCTCTTCCTGTGTACAGACAGCCTATTAGTGTGTTAGGTAGTAGTGGATGGTAGGTAAAGCAAAAGTGGGTGGCATTATATTTTAGAGATAATGGTAGAAGTGGAGCGTTATACTTTCTGTGTGATAAAATAGAAGAATGGTCGGCTTGGTAATATTTGGATAGGGTCGTGTGGTGAAAGCTAAGAAGGGAGATCATGCTCATGGTGATGGCGATGCTGATGGTGGAAGTGAAGGTCCCAAACAGGGCTTACATATTAGTCTTCTTCTCTTCGGAATAACGTGCCATGAATCCACAATACTTTTCAAACCAAACCGACTTTCCGTCTTTTTCTTTTCCGTACAAACAGCACTGTAATGGCTGCAGACACTTCTATGCGTACATCATACATACTTCAGATCTCTGTCTTTTCATGAGTCCCCCCAAGTGCCAACCACCACCTACATGTTTTCCGTGTTTCTTAATGCTTCCAGCTGACAACATAGGAACAAGTATATATTATTGACGGGGAAGTGCTTTGTTGGACAAAAAGAGTTAGATTATTAGTTTAGGTCACCTCCCCTAATGTCGACCGAGAAAAACTATTTTCCTATTTATCTCGCTGAGCTGTACGATTTGGGGACGCGTGCATTTTTCATGGAATATTTTTGCCCACAGAGCGTGTTACTTTAAATGTGAATGATTTCGTGTAATTCAATCTCAACACTTTGTACTAGTAAATAATAACGGTGGCTGTATTTAATGGATTCTGTAATTAATTGGAGCAAAACTTAATTCAAAGGCAGATCAACTCTTTGTGATACATGAAGCGTGATTCTAAGTTTAGCCTCATACATGAAACACATTAGTAAGGCATATCAACAGTGAATGTGTGTTCGGCTAAGGGAACTCATTGCAGAAATAACTTATGACTTGATGCTAAGTATATGCATGTGGAAGTAGTCAGGATATTAGAGCTGTCTATCCACATCTTCAAAGCATTTGTAAATATAGAAGTATGCTTGAAACAAGCAACGCGTTGAGTGATGATCTCTTTCCTCAACCAGATAAATATTCTTGACAAATTCTACTGAGGAATGAAAATCCAAGTCGGTCAGAATCGGGATTAGGTGGTCGCGTGGTTCTTTGGTTAGAATAATGTATGGACCGAGTGCTTTCTAAAGCGTCGTCGCTTCCGAGCATCTGGTTCACGGGAAGCGTAACGCGTGCTTCCTCTAAACACGTGTGAGTAATAACTTGTGCTAATCTCGACTTGAGGTATGGATATTACGCATTGTGCCTGTAAGCAAAATCACGGCTGCTATGACGTCGATGGCTACTTTATTTGGGTCGCTCACAATTGCCAAAGCAGTAATTATGTTTACTTGGTAAATACGGAAAGGTATAAATAATAGACGACAGTGAATAGGTATCATTTCATGAATGTGAGCCTCTTGAGAGTGCTCCTTTCAGTGTGTGCCTGGGCATGTTGACTGGGCAGGTCAGTGGAGAAGACAGAGAAGATCGTTGAAAGGAGGAAGTAGCACGTAAGTATTATATAGACGTTGTGCTGAATGCTGTGCAGTTACATTTCTGGAGCTTAGATAGGCAAACATTGGAATCATTTCATTGTGTGAAATCTTCTTACATGGACTACTCAGCAGCGCAGAAATATAACTTATGAACATGATGATCCTGACACTGACTAAAGATGAGTCCATGCTCTGAAATGTAATGTAGTGCACTCATACACGGCTCCTTCCTCTGCACAACTCATGTACGTATCTAGGTGGGGCCATTATCCTACTGGTAGTAGGGAGTAGGGAGGCTACTGTGTGAAGTTAAGCTTGGACTAGTAGCACTGTGAGATAGCACTCTAATACCGTTTCCTTTGAGTTGCTCGCTTAACAATTCTATCCATGGAATGTTTCCTGTGAAGGATTTTGACCCGACGAGAGACATCATTTCTTCCCTGCATCCAAGCAGACATGACAGTCCCTTTCATGATCCCACCGAAATGAAGCAATGCGGAAACCAAAATAATTTGTAGAATTTTAATACCCTTTTTCTGCTTTTTACTGCTGGTCAAGAACCTTTTCAGAGATAGAAGAGTAAACAGAAGTGAAAGCGCATCCTATTTACTTTCACTATCATATGTTACGTGGAAAAATACTGGAAAACTTCTGAAAGACCAATGGGAAAGGTTCAAGGTCTTTAATGGGTCGTGGAAAAAATTAAGAAATCCTTGCTGAAGGACACGAGTGAAATCAGTATAGGGTTCGCTGCCTTCACCATTGCAATGCATTGTGCTGTGTACAGTTATGTGCTCTCTGTCTACAGACACAGACTGTGGATTGTGTTGTTGAAAACCTGTACTCTCTTGAATTGTGTGTGTGCAATATGATGATATTTTGTCATGTGTTCACGTTCACACGCGTATAACTAAAAATAACGAGAGAAGACAAAGGCGGAAAAAGACAAACGACGGCTGCGAACCGGAGAGCCATAGACGAGAGTAAGAAAAGTGAAATTTCAAAGACTACCAATTCTGTTTTCTTTTATTTTACTCGAGACTCACATGAAGACTTTGCGAAACGAGAGTTGAACTCTCACATCTTACTGTATTAGGAGGATAGAAGCTCAACATACGATTTCTACTTATTTTTATTAGACAAATGTAAGAGTTCAGCCTACACTACACTTTATGTATACTTATATATACACATTGTGTTTTCTATATTTGAATACTGAATACAGACTACAGTCGCGTTTACCTTTTCAACACAAATATTGGGAATGTTTTGTCTGGGTCCAGGTAAGTATCGATATGTTTTTGTGTGACAATTTTCACGCCACACACTACTGCATTGCATACAGAAATAGGTATGGGACTATCGGTGCCCGTGTTGTAAGAGCAGGTCAATAGGTACCTCACGATTGATGCGTCTTCAACATCATCCACTATCTGGATTGTGACATGCGTCCAATCCAATGCTGTCGTCATTGCATAAATTCATTTCAATAATGTACGAAGCTTTTGTAAGGAATAACTTGCAGAAAAATCAAACTTTTATTTGTGGCATTGCTAAAACACTAAAGAATGGGTCTTTTCAGTACAATGTTATCGTTAATGTAAGTTCTATTGTGTACTCTGTCCTGTCCTAGCTGACATAGCTGACATATATAAAATGCTACGTGTCGTCGTGTCCTTTACATTTATTATTTAAAGTAATGTGTCTGATTGATACGTTGAAATTTGAAACATTTCGTATGCCATAAAATATTTCAAAAAAGTTTTAGCTAATTTCAACGAAATATTATTATTTGAGATATCTGGCTGCATAAGAAAGTTTAGGTGGCAAAAAGGTCGATTTATTTTATAGAGAACAAGGCTCCAGGTTCCAAAAATGTGAGGTCCCTATAGCCCAAGAAATATTCTTGGAGCACCCAAATGGACGCTGTTGTTGCTGCATTAGTGATTTATCATAGAATTTCGACAAACTTTTCTTTTGTAATGCTCCAATAATTTCGCAAATTGTTACAGTAGATATATATTTGTATTGTAAGTGGAGAGCGACACGCTTTAACAGAACGAGTGTACCTACTGTGTACATTCAAATAAAGTGAGCTAGAGTTTAAATATCCTTGTAGCGTTCTTGATTCTCCAGTGTGTTCCAGCCATATATTATGCAGAAGATGTCTAATGTACAGTTGTACGCATTTTGAGTTAGGTAGCCAACAGCATGGCAGGAGAGCGCACCAGACCCAGCGGTCAACAATCTTGGATCTCGTGTCTAAGTGAAAAAAGATGCAACCGTTAGATACACTTAACTCGTACAAAAACCAATTTATCCACATAAATAATTAATTAATGTTGGTCTCTGCGTTTACAAAGAGGAATCAGAGAGTTCCGCCGACTACCATTGTTTAAGGTGTCACGTCCAGTACTGCTGTTTAGATGTACAGTCCACAGAATTTCTAAAGTGCATGTGCATGCTGTAGGAGGTAGTTGAGTTATTTTAGCCCTTAGAAGTGGGTAGGCCGTGCAAAAGGCTCACTGATGATAGGTATTATGGTTAAAATTTTTGCATGAGTAAAAGTTGCGAACGTATTACTGCGGAGGATGAAAGGAATGATGCTAGTTACACGAGTAAAGCTACCACCCGGCCCTATATGCAGTATGGGCTACACGTGATGCGCCTTGTATGTATTTGTAGTAGGAGAGATGCTAAGTGAAAGTGGACCAGCTGCGGACA
This sequence comes from Plutomurus gul, assembly GCA_019776185.1. NCBI lineage: Eukaryota > Metazoa > Arthropoda > Collembola > Entomobryomorpha > Tomoceridae > Plutomurus > Plutomurus gul. Next base: position 10,243 of record JABASC010005183.1, read on the forward strand.
TCATATATGTATGTAAGTAGACGAAAGGAAAAGAAAGCAATCTTGAGGAAAATAAGCTTTCACTTCACTTCTCCATACTTACATAATATTAAAGTTTCACTTGTTTATCTTCCTTTATCTTGGCTGTTGTTCTAACCCAAAGAGAGTCAGAACCATCCAAGTCAGAAAGGGAAACTTAACTTACCTTTTCTTTTCAAGAAAAAATGAGTTACACACTGTATACATAGATAAAAAGAATAGTTGTTGGGAGTGAGAGAGAGAGAGAGAAGAATAAAAGGGGCTCGCAGTTCAGTGAGCAAAAGAAACGAGAATTTGCCGAAGGCTCGCAAGAAAAAATCCTCCTTTCTGATAAAGACTTCAATTCTACA
>JABASC010005184.1:0-10607 GCA_019776185.1 Plutomurus gul
GAGACTACTGCCCAATTTCCCACTTTCCCCAATTTCCCACTGGGATTTCCCACCCGTGAAATTTCCCCTTTAAACCCTGATACCGTTCAACGTTCAACATTTAAAAAAAATTATTTATAAAAGAAATAAAAGTAAATCTTCTAGGCGACTAATTGTACAGTCGCCATTAAAAAGTTGTTTGAAAAGTGAATGTAAAGCATCTCATTTGATACGGTAAATATATCTCGCACTCTTTATCGAACTAAGATAAAATGCGCCCCACCTGCAACAAATTACCGAGCACAAATATTAAAGTCAATAGGAATGGATCCCACAGAGAATATTAGCGTTCAGTGAAACTGTTCGCATGAGTGCGCACCAATGTGTATACCGTGTAATAACTTCGGTAGGTACTTACGTAAATACTACGTAGGTATACTATACGTATACTTACGTAATACTACTACAGTGTGTCTATTTGTGTAAATGTATGATAGGAGATATAGTAGAAGGAATAGAATAAAGCTCTATTAAGAAGTGAAGGTGACTGAAGGAAGCAGAGAGAGAGAGAGAGAGGAGCGAAGAGAGAAAGTTTGGGAAATGTCACTGAATTGTAAACGGGGAGATAAGATAACACAATAGGCTGTAAAAACCGAATTAGTTTATTCGCGCTTTACTGCTGCTGTAGTTTAATTAAAGTTTCATTTCAGGAATTCCTTGCTGTTCTGCTGTCAGCACCATGAAATAACTGATTCGGAATGAATTTCATTAGGAGATAAGCACGTATACGGATAAAACCATAAGGAAATGTATGTGGTAGACACAAGTTCACGAATGAAGGTACAATACAACGACAGCATGTATAATAGAATGAATTAATGATGTAGACAATTAGGCTGGGAAAGTTTACTCACCAGAGTGGCATTGGCAGCATAGAGTATGTGACGAATATAACAAATAGCGTATATAAAAACACCGACGAAGGTCCAACGATATTTAAAACAATTCCTAGATTACCTGCAACACAATCAACACCAGAGTGAAGTTAGACAATTCAAGGTTTTAAGCGCTACAGTTTGGCAGACGTCTGCAAATTTCTGCACCCCTATGTAAATGCTATTGATGCACCAAAGTGTATTCCATATCACAGCTTCATAGTCACATATTTACAGATAAATAAAGATATTTTACGTTTATACTCGAATTATGAATCGCTTTATTAGTTTCGCTATGGTTTTCTAAATCAAATTAAACAAACTGGTATTTATGCATCTACATACATTATAGCTGGCTAAAACAGAAACAACTTCGCACCAAAGAAAATTATCTTATAAGGAATATACATATATTTATTCGGTGACATATGTTACAACTATCTTAGACCCATTATGAAGTATCTGCATACATGGCAATGGAATTATGGGTGTTCCTTATTTTTGTATGCATTACTTGCTACTCTCACAATCACAATAAGTTTACAATTGTGGCACAATTTCTTCAGGTGAACGCGTAAAATACTTTTCGTCAGTAATGACTGACTGTTGAAGATCTAATGAAAATGTGGTCATTGCCAATGGAGAGCATTTTGCATACTGTCAATCAGTTTTGTCATCAAATGTTTAACAAAATTTTCCCAGTTTCCAATTCTAAATACTTACTCAGTATCGTTCTACTTTCACTGGTGTTCAGTGACTTTGGTGATGAGATTCCCATGTCAGACTTGTTGTATGTTTCTTTGACATACGGAAAAAATTGGTTTAAGCCGATCCGAACCACCCACGCAAAATGTGACAGATGAGTGAACGAAATAGGCAGAGAATATGGAATGTTGGTGTTTTTCACGACTATAATACAAATATGCATTGATGTAACTTTAAGGATGAGGGACACGTTGTCATACCCAACTCCTTTGTTGAACAAAGTGCTGAAAATGCAAGGTTTTTGCTACCTAGTTTTCCATCTCTCAAGAAAAGAATAAGATCAAAGGAGTTTATCCGTGGAAATGTATCAAAGCGGGAACATAACTTCACGTGATATTCTCGCAGTTCATTTTTATGGAATTCTCAAAACGAATAAACACCAGAATCCACAACTCCAGGTTTTCCATTTTCAGCCTACTACATTTTAGTGATCTGTAAGAAGAAGGAATGCTTTCAGCCTCTTACATCTTTTGACTAGCAATGAATAGGCTGAGCTGAGAGTACATTTTATGGAAGTTGCTTCTTGTATGCAGTAAAAGTGCACCATTTGGAAATTTACCGAGTCATCTTTACAAAAATAGCAATACGGTAAAATAAGTAGGACGCGCAACAACAATCACCTGAGATATTCTAACAATGTTAAAAGTAGAACACACTAGAAAATGTTCAGAATTCTTTTCACATTATGACGATTATTCCAAAGCAGAGGAATGTTTCCCACATAAACCTTAATTAATTCGAGGAATAATTAGACTTGCTTGTTGCATTATGACTACCAAACTGACTTACTTTTATGCAATTTACTAGTGTGAAATATACTTTTGTATGCAGAATAATATTCTATGGGAGAGTAAAAATTGGCGACTTACCATGCAAGAAAATAACGATCCAAGTTGCTAGAGCTCCCCAGTGAATATACATATTGGCAAAGCGTGGCCACAAGGCTAGAGAGCCGAGGATGATATTAGCAGCTGCACTCACGCACGTGTACACTATCACATTACTATGATTATCGTTTGCACAATGTTCTTCCTCCGTCTTCGTTGGTATATATACACTGATATTAATTGTAGCCACAATTAATGTCACAATTTTAATAATCAGTTCGATAAAATTTACGACGAAGAGGGATTTCTGCCGCTGCAATGCAAAAAATGCAAATTTAGTAATAATCCTGTATATATTGTATGTATATGTATTGCATTTCTTATAAATTGGTCTGGGTCACGCATGTGACTACATTCATTGCTTTCTCTTTGTGCTTTCTATTTACTTTCACTTTTCCGACTTAAGTATACTAAAGTCATGCCCCTAAGCTCATGTAGTATGTATGCTGTATGTGCTTGACTAGTAATTAGTCAAGCTGACTGCTTAATCGCCACCAAGAGTTGCTTAGCTGGGATCGCTCGATAAGGCATCCCACTCATTTCCGCGAAGTGACTAGTAATACGTATTTAATTATTGCCAGGGATTTATTATTATACTTATCTAAAAACAAATCATCACAGCATTCCATATTTATTATCAACTTGAAACAGAATTGGAAGAGAGAGCCATTAACTTCCATTATACTTGTAACATCTGATCTCTCCCTCTCTCTCTCTTTCCAATAACATCATCAGTTGCATCCAACTAAACAAACAAAGTTCCTAATGTCGATTTTCTTGCTCACATACATACTAAAACTTAGCCTCCCGATAGGCTAAATGTCTCCAGTGTAATTCAATTTACAACTCTACGCTCACCACACACCAAAACTTTGCGAAAACTAAGAATGCACAACTGGATCCAATCCCAAATGGATTACAGTTCTCATTTCATTACAGATTTCCTATCACTACGCTCTCATACGAAACAAAACTCTAACCAAAATTCCACTTTCGGACTTTGTCACTCTGATCGCGTAGTGATGCTTGCGCTTTATCTTATCTTTAGAAACTGGTACACTCACACTACTTAAATAGGCAGTGAAATTTCTTGCCCGACGAATTATTCAAATGCAATCATTAGTTTTTCCCTAACGCTACGCTCTGTTCAAAACGCTTACATTAGATAGATGTCTATACGCTTTCGTGAAACTTAACCTACGTAACATTTAATTGATAATATAACGAATTTCAGGATGATTTCCATACCTGTCGACAAGCGTAGCGTTGGTAAGCAGTTTCTAATTTCTTATCTTTAAAGCGATTCGTTAAGGTGGGTAAGTAGATTCCCCGATAAGTAATCGTATCACATTCTCCACTGGAGTTGTCTTCATTGTCTTTATTTTCGTTCACCTTGGCGTCAGTGACATCACCTGCGTTCATTTCTGATTCCCCTCTCGCAGACGTTCCTTCGCCACAGGACATCAGAGGAGTGGATTGACCCCAATTATTATTGCTCGTGCTTCCAATGAACGATGTTGTTGCTTCCTCTACAGGCTTATCCTGTATTCCAAAAAGGAAAACATATGAAACTTTTATTTCAAGCTCCTTAAACGTGTTGGCCACAAAATACAAAAAAACGGCCAGTTGGGAATAGGTAATAAGGGCAGAACAAATTTCGTATGTATCCAATTGGGTCACATTAAGAAAAGTAGCTAGTCAATGGATTTGCGTCATAGTACATTCAAAGTACTAAATTCAAATGGTACCAATAAAATAATATACACAGCACACAATTGGTACCACTTTACGTCTAAGTACTTTGCATTCACACGACCCGTTATCCTGCTGGTTCAAGTGACGGGAAGAAAATTGAACATGTCCCCGAGAGATTCCCAAATGGCTTATGCACACGTACAATTGCAAAGCTACATTATTACAGAAATTAAATTACAGAGTTGCAATGGGAAGAAAATCGCATCGATTTGCTCTAGGATGAAAAGCAATTAAAACAAGTCTTGTAAGTCTTGACACTGCTTAGACATCGTTCTCCCCCAGCGAAGGTACAGAAACTGACGTCTTAGCGGAGAATGAGTTGATTAGGTAATAAATAAGAGAGAAAGTTTTGAAAGCGACTGTACCGGCGTCATTTGGGGTGGTAAGTATATAAAAATGCAATTTTCCTTTCTGTCATAACATTAATGATTATGACATTTTTAACGCAGTGTGGATATGCATTTATTAGCCACGCTAGACTCATTCGACATTCACGCAGTGATTCAATCCACGCCCGAGTATGCACTACTATGATTTTTTTAATAAGAGAGAGACAGCAGCACCAAAATTTGAGGTTAGCTCACAAGAATCCTGGGAAACTCTTTATTCATGCGGTGGCAATGAGAGAGAGAGAGAGAGAGAGAGGAATCTTGCGACTCTACTTTACGACGACTGCGAACACTTACAACTTTGCACACATCACATCATCCGAAGCGAAACTCAATAAAATGCATAAGAAGCATGGGAAAACTGGCAGGCAAAATGTATAGAGGACTGTGAACAGCCAGATGAAGGAATTGACCGAAAAGGCGGCTGCACACATATTCATGTCAACACTACTACTACTACTATATAAAGGGGGAAGGCTGCTTTTGTCTGTGTGAGCAATGTACTGCTCTTAGAGTCGTAGCGAGAGCGAAGAGAAAGCGTGAGGAAAGTTGAAGACGGACAGAGAAAAGAAAGTGTATGGAAGAAGGGTGGCCATAAAATAGGCAAAAAGCACAGAAAAAAGAAGCTTAGGCTTAACAGTGCAACAGAATTAAGTTTGCTGTGCCATACATTATGTATGTAGCAAAGTATTGTGCACATAGGGAGGCATACGGAGACAGAGAGAAAGCATGCACTCCTCTGCACAGCTAGGAAGTAGTACAAACATAGACGAGTGAGTCGCTCAGACTGTTGAATTGAATGATCATCCAACTCGCTTTTTTGAGCTGCTACAATAAAGTACATTGCACGCACTGGTGGTAGCACTCTTCCAGCGGATTTCTGCATTTGCCTGGAAAAGGGAGAAAGTATCACGCGGACTTCTGTATGTTATATAATACGAGACGATGGAGCTGTTGAGTTCGTCGGAACAAAGTTAATATGCCAATGAAAGCAGGAGGCAAGCCCACGAATAATAATCATACGGAAAGCTATAATATATTCCTCTGGTAGTAGTGGCGGGGGGAAATATACGCAAAACTTGAATTAGTTTACGAGAAATTGCACTAAAACTTGCAGAAAAAGTTGTCGTACTTCACTCAGCATGTTTTCCCCGACCCCGTCCAGCTGAAATTGCCTCTGGGATGATATCCTCCGCACGGATTGGAGCCATAGGCCTTTACCCTGCCGTTTTCGTCTGTAAGTTTCAAAACACAGTTTGTTAGACCAATACAAGTGCATATGCGAAATAACGTCAACGTTGAATATTTTCTCGATTGATTATAATGCAGAAAAAATCATTGCCCTACAGTGGCCCTTATTATTACCACTCTTGCTTTACTCTTACCACTCTTGCTTTGTTCAATTTTATTATTCTCCGTAGGATTATGCTAATTTTTGCTATTGTTAATTCATGGATGAACGTGCTGGGTTCGTCATGAAAAATGTAGATGTAGACAGGATTAGAGTCTAGGAAACCCACACACACAAGAGAACGCGCAACAGTTCATATGCACTTAATAATTTACCTGGCCACGTATTATACGTCCCTATAACATTCAAAAGGCAAGTAAATGTTGCACATGCAAGCCGTGAGATACACAACCCATTCACCGTATCTGCACTCTGTATCTACACAACGGTGTGCGATATTGATTTGTTGTTAGGACCATTGCAGGAGAAAACTTGAAATAACAAATAAAGCTTTGTATCCATAAAACCAATTCTTACACAATATTACTGGGTAACAACGAGTTGTACACCGATAAAAGTAATAATTCGCGGTAAAACACAGTAAGTAACTGCATGAAATGTTTTCTGGACAACAACGTTGTTATGGTGTTACTATTGCTTCTCGACGAGTAGAATCAGCTAAACAAAGCTTAGACCAAATTGCTTCACTTTCCAAAAGTGCGGCAGTTTAAGGCTTTAAGGTGAAGGCTACTTTCTTTGTGTTTGCAACTGCTACCACGAAGACAATGGAGCGTATGTATAATGGCCAGACTAATGATACAGACAATGCCATCGTAGACCATAAATTGTATCCACCTATTGAATGGCTAATGGTACATATAAACCCTAAGCCCACTTCCAGGAACAAGAGCAAGAACTCCGCAACTAAAGTATGTATTTCCCATAGGTACTTTGTTTCGCATACATACATAGCAAAATGAAAATTTATTTATGTAAAATAAAATGGCTACAGTGTAGATACATATATCTGTATCAAATAATTTTAGATTAAGTATACATACGCGAATAGGGGGCATCTTCAGGCACTCGCCTGACAAAATGCATGCCGTTTTTACATGATAGTGTAAAAAGCAGTGAAGTAATAGGGAAGTAAAGAATGTGTTGAATGCATACCCCACCGGCGTATGGAACAATTTTTAACGAGTACATTGTGTGCTCGCAATATGGCAAATCCTTGCCAGAACATAAGCTCGAGAAATTGTCTTTAGCGTAGCCTTTGCAAACATTGTGGCAAGTCATCAAGGGTCTATGTGCACAATACAATTATTACAAATGTCAACCAATACTCAACTCATCTAGCCAAATACAAAAGTAGCTTATTGCAAGACCTTGCAACCGACTCTTGTCTATAGTATACACAGTTCAAGGAAAGACTTTGCAAGAGAGAGCGAGAGCGAGTTCAACTTACGTACATCCCGACAAGTAAAGGCGAGTAAATAATAGCACCCATTAGTAGGAAATAGTGGCACGGTGGTTGTGATGGGGCACGAGACCTGGAGAAAGTAAACGTTACTTACAAAGACGTGGTGTCTATGCCAAGAATTTCACCCCGTACGTATACTCCGACCTCATTTATTGCGTCAACCCTAATTTCCTTTTCAAACTCAGTTGCCTCTTCACTTCACCCAAATCAAATCAACTTCCTCTACACTATAATATATAGTATTGAGTATACAAACGGATATATACAAGTGTAAGGTCTAATGACTGAGCTGTGTCTCGGGCAAACTTCCCTTCACGTGGTATCATGTTACCCAAATTGCAGAAAGTAAGCTGAGGAAATGAAATTTTCTAACAAAGTGGCTTCCTTAGCAAGCGAGCAGCGCTAGAAGAGATTGACGACAGCGGGGCCAAAGTATATACACATACTGTAATTGTAGTACATGTACCTATCTGTGTGTATTATACGTAAGAGTAGCCAAACACCCATATGTACGAGTATCTTCATTGACCGTTCCTCTTCCGCCCTAACTTTCGACATCAAAAATATCCCACGTATTTTTTTGCATTCTCCCAAGGTTATACTACTCCTACCACTGAATACACTAGCATTTTATAGATCGTAAAGTAGACAGTGGTCATTTCATGGCTTACACAACCACACCACCACCAATGTCCATTCTATAAATAACCATTCCAAAAGTACAGGAAATGAAATTTTGACGTGCTATCGTACCACCTTACTTTACGCTTTATTCACATGTGCCAACTAACGAAAGCTATGAAAACACTTTTTCTAATCTACTAACTTCCTTGTTCCTGAGGTTTGTCTTCATATTGCTGCTACAACTCCTAACTACTTACAACTCCTACTACAGTTAGCTGCATGTGTAATGTAGTAATCGTATGACAAACATAGCATGACTTGTTTTAGTTGTAGGCGCGTATCGAATACCAACATGACATGACAGTAAGTAAGAATAATCATACGATACAGAAAAGACATCGAACAGCACGTCAAATGTTTCGATCTCTTTGAATTCGCAGAAAAATACAAGGACATGACTACATTATATCAGAAAGCTAACCTCCAGTCTCGTCATCACTCATTCTTGTTTATTCAGCTCATGACATGAGACACGAGCAACTGCACTGCAATGAACTGGACAGCCAATAGTCTAAGCCAACAAGCACTGTCAAATAACAGCCATAGCGAATTATCGCACTGCGTATCCACACAATTATAGATGTTCTTTCCAGGAAATTTTGTGATGCAAACGTCTGGTGATTCTGATTGACATTTGAAACAGTGCACATATTGTACGGACGCTGTCGTACTTAATCATTTGAATGAAAATTCATAAGACAAGAATTCACGAATTTCTGACGTTAACCACCCCACCTGCCATATTTTTCAAGGCCGATTATAACTCGTTCAATTGACCTTCCACGTATACATTACCGTTTCTGTTTGTTTCTAGTTTCCAGTCATTAGCAGCCTCGTTAGCGCTGTGTTATTACGTGAAGCACATTAAGTCAATTGCTATTTCATTCATAATAAATTACCAAAATCATCCATTTCACTCAAAATGGTTCTAACAAGTAGGAATGAATGCAACGCTCATAAATGAAGTACAACTGTCAGGGAAAACCACTTTTTGAATTATTTTTGCATTCTGAACTTTGTTAAAGGCGGAACTACTTCTTTTTTTCTTGAACTGTCAAGTATTTAAGTCAAGTTTGTCAAAAACACATGAAATCAGCATGCTTGACTTTCAAAATGCAAATAATAATGTAGTGTGTATATTTTTGTAGCAGTTTGTGACATTTAGTCTGTTTTATTGTGCAGCGTCTTCGGTTTTCGTTTTGTGCACTACAGCATTTAGAAACAGTTGAGGGATGCAACCACACCCGAACAAATGAATTTCATCTCCTTCCATAATTTAATTAGGCGTTGCATTCCTTCCTTCCATGTAAGAGGTAGTATTTTAGTTTCGATCGACTGCAGTATAGTACGTATGTAATCTATACATACATACATAGCTTCTATACCAGGCAGGAGTTCAAGAGTTGTAATTTTTCATCCCGAGGAGATATTCCCTTCACATTTATTCAATATCACCTACATATAGAATGCTTAAGGACGCATTCTGACACACAAGTACCGTCGAAGGGATCTATTTCGATGCAAAATAGAATACAATAACCATCTACTCTTACGTAGTTAGCATTAAAACAGCCATTGAGTATACAGAGTATTGTGGAAAGTACGTAAGACGATGCCATTAACCACGAACGTTGTGAAACTGAACAGAATTCTAACCAAAATATTGGTGTAGAGGTATTACCCATGTAATATTTTCTCAGGCAACTGCACGCGAACCACACCTTCAAACAGTGCATAAATGCAATAACATTAGGATTGATATACGAATGACCTTATATTTAGTTTACTGTAACCTTGCCTTGTCCACCATGGTCTTGAAAATGGTTGTAGTAAAAATTCTGTGATCCGCTTTTCTGTGGATAGTCTATTTCAATATAATACATTTACACTTACTTATACTTGTAGTACACGTGTTGGAGTACATGCCTACTACGGAGAAGCAACATGTACTAACGCCAGGTCAATTAAGTCCCATTTGCCAAAAAAACAGAAGCAGCCTACATTGAAGCTTCAAGAAAATCCAACCGTCCTTTCCACTTTTTCACCATCACCGGGATCATACATACATACATGAAGTTTTGAAGTCATGTCCACATCCACTGCTTATGCGTGGGTATTATCAGCCAACTGAATCCTACAGAGACTACTAATGTTAGACAGGTTCCTTTTTTGCAAAGGAATCTACAATCCCGGGTTCGAGTCTGGGCCCTTGCAGACCACGATTGGATGCATAGCCGCAAGCCCCGGATGCCCTGTCTATTCATGCACATGCAAAGCAGCTCAGCGATATAGATAAAATTGACAATCACTTCGTTTTGTCGGAACCGAATCCTGAAATATGAATGAAAGTACCAGAAGATTGAGAGGCTTTCATTTTTACTTAATGCACGCATTTCTCTATCGCTGTTAGGAAAGAACATTTTCAGTCTCGGAATTCTGTGCACGCTGTTTCCGATGTGAAAACACGTGAACTCTCCGTAAAACGGTTAAATGCTACTA
>JABASC010005185.1:0-10605 GCA_019776185.1 Plutomurus gul
ACACTGACATGTTTTTTTAGCAGTGTTAATTATGGGGCTACGGGAGAATAGTAATCAGTAAATGTGAAATCAACTAAATACAATATCTTGCATCCAGTATTCGGAATCAAAATGGGCTTAATCATTAGTGCTAAATCAAACCGTTAATCGTTCTCTTTGTTGCCACAAGAGAGTTTTACAACGTTAAGTGACTTCCTTGATTATTCCCAGATTAAACTAACAAAGCTTTTTCACCAGATTTTCACGTACTTATATTCTTATCACACAACAAGACGGTTCTGCTGGCTTGACTTTAATAACACAATATAGTAGAATTATTAGGCCATTAAGAAGTTTACGATAGCATTACAGTTTAGAGTTCATTGCACAGTGTTAAAACAATTGAAAATATCAGGTCAGTCAGGAATTAAATGGTTTACATGCTTAATTAATTACAAGCGCCGCCTATAGTTTGGCGCAGAATTTTCAGTGAGCAAGGGTCAACTTTTGTTTGAAAATGGAACAACAATGAAGAGGATACCCTTGTTTCCCTCCGTCATTAAATATTTTCAAATGAAATTAAACAGGTTGGTAATAATAAATTCTAAAAATTTGTGACCGCAAAAATTCATTTGTAAATTTAAAAATGACATAGTAAGGGATATTTTTAGTTTTGGTAGATGTCTGCATTTTGGCTGATTCTTACGTCACAAGTCACAACTACGAAGGTATATATAGATATCAAGAATTACAGTAATACAGGTAGAAAATACAAAGTTTAAAAAACTTACATTAAAATACAAATCACAAATGCATTTTATCTCTTCATGAATTTTCTGAGAATATAAAGAGTTACGTAGAGCAGTACGAATTTCTTGGCCACAACATCCTTCACATAATAATCCTATAATAATAATCTAATTTGTATGTTTCCACGTATATTTGTAATCTTACAAGTATAATAATAAAACCATCCCATTTAGTCCTACACAAATCTAAAGACTAAATTAGTGGACTTACAATTATACGGTAAATATTATGGGAGGGAGCCTAAAAGGGGTCAAGTGTCCCCTGATTAGCTATTATATAACCACGTATTTAAAAATTATGTCAAAAGACTCAATCACACTCAAACAACGAAAAACTTTTATGAAAACCCTCAATTAGCACTTATTCACCTTATTCGAATACAATTACATAACAAGCAACCTACGAGTTTCGTTTCTTTTCTTTTTTACTGACTACCGTGTTTTAACTTGCGTGTATGTACTATGCTTAGAGTAATAATAATCATTTGTCTTTGCTACATTCATAAAAGACAGCCTTTTAAATCTTAACCATTCAAGAGACGTACAGGTTCCGTACTTAAAATTACGTACCTATATACCCTCAAGGAAAATTGAATTGTATTTTGCATTTGAAGTTCATCTTAAATACAGATCGTAAGTGAGATTTGAGACATTATAATGGATGGGAGAGAATTTAATTATCTACAAAGTCTATTATCATCAGCTCATTGCAAGATTGCAACTTCCAATTTACTACAAATACTATTTTAGTAGACTGATTCCAGAAGAATTGGACTTGCGACTCATAGTGGTTAGTAGGTTATCATTGTTAATTTTTATATATGTAAATTCGTTAAAACCTCAATACATTATCTAAGTTGCTCTGTATAAACATTACAAATTACTGAAATTACCGATCAAATACATTCCAAGTTTTAGTCATTACACAGTTAATTAATCCTGGTTAAGTGGGAGTTGAACTTGAAGTTGCATATACAATTTAGTACTTTTTTGAGACAGATTTGTTCAAGGTCGGAACTATTTAAATGGATTTTTAAATAATATACTGATTTCTTTCTTATTATTGCTTAATGACATGACGGTAAAAAGGCAATATTGTAATATACTACAAACTGTAAAAAGTTGGCAACGTCGATATTTGTGACACAATGTCATGAGTACGTACGTGTATTTATACTACTTCCAGTCTGTGAGAGTGAGTGCACTAATTTATAAATATCGTGTGACGACGAATTCCAGAGTACTTTGACATTAATTCTCATTCTCTATATCAAGTACGAAATCTGAAGGTAAGCGAGAAATATTGCGAAGGCAAGGCACGATCCTACAGCAACTTCACCCTGTCGTATTGGCATGAAGGAAGCTTTTCAAGTAAATATTAGACTTTTCTTTTTCATTTCAATATCTTAGTAATTAGTACAACTAAATAGTAGAAATTATTTAATAGTCAGACATTATCAATCTTACTCAGTTTAGTATTAGTATAATAGTAGTAACGTATTAATCTATACAAAACATTATTTTTTAATAAAGTCACAAAGCACACATTTGATATTTAACAATAATCTATGATGTATTTCAACATTATTGGACTATAAAATAAAAAGCCGGCCTACGTACAATTAGCCAAACCCATCAGTACCAATTAATAACATGCTGTACGTAAGATTATTCTTATATTTAAATACATAATACTTACCTCTTATAATATATCAAGTAAATGGATAAAAAACGAAATAATAGTCTTGAACAAGTAAGGCGTTTTACTATTTCGGAATCTCTCAATAAATAAAAGTTGCTGCACTGTTTTTAAAACTTTAAAGCATGCTTCAATTTTTTGCAACAGTATTTTGTACATAAGTAGAAAGGTATATAAATACTGTAACAATGGGCATTGCACAGTAGACGGAATAACTTACAGGACTGCTATATCTTATCATATTATAATAACAGAGGTAGCTGAAAGGCTTTTTTCCTTATCCAATCCGACAAACATGAAAATAGAAAATAAAACTGTTGACATTTACAACGGCAACATTATAGTAGCAGTGCAGAAAATGTCTAATCAATAAATCTAATGCGTAATAACCAAAACCTCTCATCATTAATAATTACTTATCCATAGAAATCAAGGACAACCAACAGACGGCTCTAGGAACATTTTTGTAATAAATATTAGATGTAGGCTGTGCTGGCATCGCGTGCTTTTAGTTCTAGTAGCAATGCATTTTACAGGTGTACAACTGTTTAACAACTATTTTAATATATGGAACTGAATTGATGTCCTTTCCACCATTTCCAGTTGTAATTTATTTGACTTGGTGCCTACACACTAATGCTCATTAAAACTGTTTTCTTTCAAAGAAAGCTGCCATATCTTTAATCTTCTTTCCACTTTCTGTCCTAGTCGTTTTTAATTTCGTTTTGCTAATTTCTATGGAACTAGTGGTAACTTCTCTTCTTAAAATAGGTCTGGTAGTGAAGCCATCAACAGGTAAGCTACTCGCTTCTTTGAGAGTAGATTTTGAATTTCGAACTAAATGATCTTCTTTAGACTTTTGTATACACTCCACAAAAGAGGTTGACGATTGCAAAATACCCGTTTTATTTATGGACCATAAAGCTACCTTCTCTCTCACATTCACCTCGTCCATTGATTCGGAGCCCGACAACGTTTCCGCACTGCCTTCCACGTTCGGCTGAGAAACGGTCATTGTCGAAGTTAAGGTCTCTGTCTTTATTGCTTTCGTTTGATTCGAGTAGAATGGAGGGATGTCTTCTGAAAAGGCTCGTTTACGTGGTGACTCTGATGAACGAATGCTCGTGTCCGGCGTCAAAAGTTTACAGCTGGACCCAAATACGCTCTCAGAAGAAGAAATACTCAATTCTGGCGATTTCAACGATGACAAAGAACCTTTGTTGCTCCCGTCGCTCGGTGATTTGGGCGTTGTTGTAGTCAATTCTGAGCTAATTTTCTGTCTTAAAAACGTTCTCCGCTCCTCTTTGTATTTTTCGATGCGCTCTCTCGTATTTGGATCATTCATATCCACTGAGCTCATAGCCACCCTTAAAGCTTGCTGCACCTTTTCAGCCACTAAAATTTAAAATATTCCATAAGTACGACGATTAAAGTTTAAAAAGTATAATTCGAATTTTAGATTGTGAAATTGACATTTGTACCTAATGTAGGCCCTGATTCAGACAGAGCTTGCGACACACAGTCAGAATCGGAAGACACTTGATTCTCTTTCGACGCTTCCGTCCTGAGTTCCGGGAAAGTATCTGATCGAATCAATAAAGTTGATGTTTTAATTGCTCTGAGGTCATCAGCTGCTGAAACAGACTGTGACATTAAAATATCTCCCATAGAAAATCGGTGATGTTGAAATCGACCACTCCCCCCTAAAGGTCTAGAAACATTGCTACTTTGTCTCGAATCAGGTCTAGGTAGTCCGTGTCCAGGAATTGGACTCGCAGCGGTAGCCATTACTGGTGATGTAGATTTCCCCTGCTCATCCTTCGTCTCAAACCTAGACAACAGCTCTTTGACACTTTGTTTACGATTGGCAAGCCTTTTGGCATCAGCAATTTTCCACGCAGCCGTCGCTGCAGATTTATCCGATTCACTTTTCGACTTATTATTCGAAAACAACAGCGAAGGCTCTGATAATCGTTTGCACAGAATTAGCTTGTCTACATCTTTCTTTGTAACACCATTCTCCATCAACGGTTGACTGTGATGAGTATTATTTCCAGCCTCTCCTGCTGAGACTACACCACAGTGACTGACTGCACCATCATCACCATTCATCGTCACCAAATTACCTTTTCCTACACTTGAACTGGACGCTATAGCGAATTCACTCATCGTGTCAGTCAACGGAGCACTGTTGCATCTCCCAAGCAATTTCTCACGTCTGCCCTTCTGTTGCTGCTCTCCATTTAGATTCTTATTCTCACAACCCACAATCCGCGCCTCAGACATGGACACAGAAGTGTCCAGTTCTATGCTAATACTTTCATTCATAGATATATCATTCTCATTGTCACTTTGAGTATTTTCATCATCTTGTTCCTCTAAATTATTTCCGTTCACTTCCTCTGGTTTCTGCTCCTCTTGCTCCTCCTCTTCCAGTTGAATACCGTACAATGGGTTGTCAATCAACAATGGACTATCTATATGACGGATTTCTTCTTCCTCCTCTTCTGAGGTGGTCTGTGTACTATTGCTCCTGGAGACCCCGTGTATGTTACTATTCGAGTTGGTAATATTTGTAGGTGGAGAATTCTCCACGGGGGTTTCCAATTTTGATTCTGTACTCTTCTCACTTTCTAGACTGTCTTCACGAAGTTTTAAACTGGGAGCTTTAGCGTCTAGATAGGTAACAACGTCTTCTGTGCGTGAATACGATGGACTTGACTCCTCCTCCTCCTCCGAATTCGGTGTAGCTGCTAAAGATTCAGTCTTTTTCGTTGTCGAAACAGTAGTAGCCATTTTGTCGTTAAAGTTTTCGACTTTGCTTGTTTGCTCTTCTTTAGCTTTGTTATTCGTTGCCACATCCGGTGAAAACGGGTCATGAATTTCAGCGTAATGATGAATTATGTTTGGATTACGATTCTCGGTAAATTGAACACTTTCGTAAGCTGCTTCCGTTTCTGTGTCGCTCACTTCCGAGGCATTTAATTTATTCCCTGAGTTTGATGACGGCAGTAATGGGGGTGACGGTGTTGAAGTTAATTTAGTATTCGATTGCTGTTGTTGCTGATCGCAAACTTGAACCGTCTCGTAATTGTTCTTATCGTGTTGCACACTAATGTTGTCATCATCTATATCTTCGTAGATGTTTCCTTCATAGTCATTCATTTCGGATTTGTCGGAATCCTCCTCTTCATTAATGTGTTCATAGTGCTCACCGTACAGTTCCTCCTGCGTACTGCTGTCCAAATTGTACTCATGACTATTCGTGTTAACCGAGTGATCGAAGGTATTTTCTGGTGTTTTCTCTGGAGACACGTCCCTGGATGCGAATGCTTCATTTTCATATACACGATTATTTTCATACACGTGGTTTTCTTTCTTATTGTTCGCAAATCCCCCGGTATCGGAACTGCATTCGTTAATATCAGCGCACAAAGGAGTGAAGTTCTCGTACCTAGGAATATTGATTTTGGCATTTGGTTCATTTTGATTAAACGGTATGACTTGGCCTTCCAATATTTCTACTTGAGGTTGTGGATCCGCAGGAATATCCTCAGAAATGATTCCTGCCTCGTACAAGGGACAGATAAATAAACTAGAATTTTGCATTGCGGTGTTGGTGGCCTTCTTCAATTTCTCGATAGAGGACGGCGACGGAATTTCATTCACCAACGGTGAGTACACGATATTGGTGGTAGCAAACGTTTCCCCTGGTGTTGAATCCGCAGAACTCTCATCTATACTGGAATTTCTATCCATTTCGTACTTGTTCTCTGATGAGCAAATGCTCTGTTGTGACCTTCTGTACGCTGAATTGATATTGACATCATTTGTAATAGCAGGAGTGGAAACTCTGAGATCATTCTTACTACTGTTAGGTATAATACTGGATTCCACTTCTAACAACTTTACGGGAGAGGTCAGTAATTCCGTATCCAACCACTTACTGGGTCGTGGCCGTTGTCGCAACAAGGGCGACCGTGATAGAGCACGATCATCTAAATCGTTGATAATGTAATCGTCACTGGAAACGGATGTTACACTGGTAATACTTTCGCTCATTATTGGGGGCTGGAGAGAAGCAGCACTCGGCGGTGGCGTTATGGGGCTTCTGAAACAATTTCTGGGAGAATTTCCATATCTACGCTCCCTGTTCTCGTCGAAACCCTCCGATACGTTCTCTTTTTTTGGACTAGTGGTGTTGCTTTCGATTCCGCTACTAGCATCGAGCGACAACTTAGAAGAATGAGACATTGTCTCCTCTTCCAAGGTCTCGTCAATGTACACATTGTTACTATTGCGAAATTCTCCAAACTCAAAGTAGGAGTCATGAGAAATTGATCTATTGTCAAACCAAACAAAAAAACTATTGTTAAAAATCAAACTTAAAATAGAAAAACAAGAGACAAGTCAAAATTTCTCACCTATTATGAGTTTTGGGGTTTAGCAATCCGCGAGAATCCATACATTCGGGTGGGGGAGGATGGAAAACAACATGTACGTCAGCAACGGGAGTTGCGGGACTGGATTTTGACATTGACGCCTCCAACTGTTCAGCTAACGACTGATTGTCTGATTCCTTTGGATTGCTAGCAATGCTCGAGCTCGCAGAAGGACCACTACCTTGGAAAAGAGGAGTTGAGACTAGAGACTCGACGCTCTTAACAGGACGAAGACGCCCAGCCCACGTTGACTGTGACCCCGATTGCATTCCCCCAATTGTATTTTTTGTCTAGGAACAAAAATAAACATACGTGATAAACAGTGATCCTGACATTATAAATAGTACGATTGATGACAACTGAGACTACTAACTAAATGCCCTTACCACAACAGTAATTTCACTAGGAGTCGGCGTTTTCCTCATTGGCTTAGAGAAACTACGATTTCGCGAGAAGAAATGCCTCCATCCTGTAGGAGATCGTTTATTTTTTAAAGCAGAGCGTCTACTTGGCAGATCTATTACTGTGTGGTATTTTGGCGGAAGAGATGATGGACCGCCGCCAACTTCAATGTATTTGCGATCGTCTTTGGCTTTGTCCTGCGCTTCCTCTAGAGACATTAATCTAATAGGAGATGAAATTGCTAAAGATTTTGGTCTTCCCGACGCTTTGTGAGTTAATAGGGTTGTCGTGGAAGGAAAATTTGCTGGAAGTTTCTCGTTGAAAATTAGGTCAGCATGTCGAATTAGGTATTCTGTCACCACAGCTTGAACTCCAATTCCCTGAGATTTCAAACAACATTTAAAATAATATGCACACAGTACACAACATACCAATTTTCACTAGAGAAAGTTTTACTTTTAGTGCGGCAACACCTCCAGCTTCCAGTTCTTTGCAGCGAATTAAATTTGGAGCCCAAACAATTGCCATATTTTTGGGAGTCATTCCAGTATCGTTACTTTTTTTCGCAACACGGGCCAGATGCTTCATTAGGTATTCGAGAGTTCTACGTACAAAAAGGTAGAGCACTAGTATCAAATTAATCTAATTTCACAAAGTAAAAGAATCTCATTTACTTACCTATAATGCGGGGGAGGTAATTCGTGTACAACTTCTCGCATTCTAAAGAGTCTTTGCTCATCAGAAGCTTGAGCGGCTCCGACAAATTTTTCATAAAGTTGGTATGTACAAAGAGGATTCGGGAGTTCCCTATAGTAAACAATAAATCAAATTTTTGTAATTTATCACAGTCGAGATCATACTAAATTCGAGTTATAAATTGAAACTGATATTTTTAATAGCTCCTCTTAACGCATAATCGCATCACACTGAAGTCAAACTGTAAATTTCTGCTTACCGAAAGTACATTTTCAATAGGGAAGACACTGCATGGATGTCTTGTTTTATGGCTTCGTCTTCCGCTAAATTTGGGACTTTGTCTTCATCAAAAGCATTTCTTAAATATCAAAAAAACTTTCTCAGTAAACCTCTTCAGCGCAAATTTAGATTTTGCACAACACAACAAGCATAAGAAACATCCATAGAAATTCTCACCTCAGTTTCTGAATATTTGAGGTAATTCCTGACAACCGATAGATACCGTCAACTATACCATGTTTCTCGATAAAATCTGAACAGCACTTTAGAACAGCAGGGACTGTACATAAAAACACACAAAAATGAACTCTCAAGTATTCCTACATACCATCATGAAAAGAGCAAATGTTTTATATAAAAAAAACGTTGAGCTCATACTTTCATTTTCGGAGTTCAAAAGATGTTCCGCCAGGTCACAACTGAAAACTCGTTCTCGGAGTATACCTGACTGTTTTAACCGCCTCCGAGATGGCCGAGACAATATAAAACTCCTGTAGTAAGGTCACACAATGTAGCATTAAGAATGTGAAGCATATGTACCACATTACGTGGTACATGCATTATTCATGTTCAAGTTGGAATGGTGCAATCGGCAATGGTGCACTAGTCATAAATAACGAACCGAAAGAAAGCGATGAGCTTCCCATGCTTGCGTAGTACAGGTTTAGCAGGGGCTGCAGATGTCGACGAATTTGAAGAAACAGAAAGCCGCTGCAATCTCCTGGTGGATGACACTATCGGTAAACCCACGGGAACTTTATCACCAATCACCTAGCACAAACAATATAACAAACCGTGTGAGTCATTTGGGAAGTACATGACGAATAGGAAGTCAATGCACAATCATAATAATAAAGGTATGTTTACAAATACTACTTGAGAGCACAACAATCATGGATGGAGAGCAATGATAAAGCATTGAGGTGCAATTACGATAACCTAAGAAGACCCTGCACATGCACAACACAATGATGAGTAGTCATACATGCATGTTATTTTCAAATTCGCATTATAGTGGTACCTGCACGTGCTCCCGAGGAAAGAAACCTACGTGAAACCCCCGTTTCCCTCTCCACCATATACTTTCTTCTGGTGGTGGCATGTCAATCACCTAAACACAAATACATTTTAAAAATATATAGTGTTGTTCAACTACCTATTTCTTCATTAAGTTTTTTTCTATGAAAAAAATAATTCTACTCACCGATATCATATCACCGACCTCGAAAGAAATTTCATCAGCGGCCTGTGAAGTGTACTTACGTACAGCACATGCAGCCTGTGAAATTATGAAATTTTAAGAACAAATCACAGTTTGTCATAGTGGCACAATTAACATGAGACGATGGTTGGCAGAATAGTCGAAACAGTACATGCGTGACAAAAACCAATCACTATGTAGTAGCACTAATGCGCAAGAACCAATTTACATGGGTTTTGGTCCTTGTCGATTTCACATGTTCTGTTTCGAGAACGCCTTTAAGAGAGCAAATTTGATTTGTAATAGGAAACGTCTATCATTCATTTTAAGTGAATTGTATTATTTGAAATGGCAATTGGTCGAGGTAGAATTCGTCTGGGTAATGACGACGACAGTGAGCTTGGAAAGTCCTCAGTCTTTCGATGTCTTTAAGAGTTACTCAAATGATCGATTAATTGCTACTAAAAGAGCAATTATTCTGGGAAAGAGAAAGAAGGTATCAAAGGGTGCATTCGATACATCATTTAGTAAGTACACTAGAATAGCACATTTCCTTGCTCTTCAAATTGAAACAAACCACTCTTGAATAGATTTAACATACGTAAGAAAGTATGTAAATGGGGTACATATTAAGGGGACTGAAGAGTCTAAATTGTATTTAGACGAGTTTTCCGATATTCGAAAGCCAATTGTGGCTGAGTATTTACATGAAAAATGTCACAACCAACACAGGAGTACGTACGCCAAAACGGTGATAACTTCCGCTTTAATCCATAATTCTTTCATTATATTGTTTAGCAAGAATGAATTGCAATTGCTGCATTTCATTGTAATTCTCACGTTTAATCATACATTTTACTACGAGTCTATATATACTAATTGACTACACTTAAATAAATATATGTAAAAGTATTACTGCAACAGCAGGGGTGTTGATAGCACTATCATCGGACGAAACAATATGACGCCCCCGATTGTCCAGCTATAAATGAATAATACCGTAAGAAAAGATTAAATCTAGTAGAGCAGCAATAGTAATTTCAATTTCTACTCACAATCAGCTGTTGCAATTATACGGTGAATGATAAAACCTTAGAT
>JABASC010005186.1:0-10604 GCA_019776185.1 Plutomurus gul
GGAACACCGATAAAAGTCTATTTTACATGTTACGTAATTATTTTCGTAAATGTTTGAGTACAAGAAGCATTGGAATATGTTCATTTAAATCTTGACAATGTAATCATGATTTACCAGAAATGACTTTGGAAGCATGGAAACATGACAAGGTAGAGACAGACTAATATATGTAGGAAGTAGTTCGCATCTAATACAATTCGTCTGTGACAATTCTAAACAGGCTCGGGTAAAAAAATTCTGTTGTTATCTATTCGCAAAACGATGCCATCAAATTCATTATAGAAAAGGACACAATGTTTTTAATTGAAATGCAGGAACTAAATATATTGCAATAACGAAACACGTTACGCAGCACAGACGAAATATGACCCCCACCAAATGCGTTGCAACGAACCGTAGCTGGTGCAAATTTATTCTAGTAAGTAACAAATCTCAATTTTATCTGTAAATACGCACGAGGTCTTGAAATGGAAATGCGAATGCGAGTGAGTTCATGCGTTTACAGTACTTTGTATGCACTTCATGGAAAGGAGATGCTCTGAGGCAGACACACAAACTGGCCATCGCCCTTTCCTTGCACACACTCACAAACACAAACACACCTAAAGGCACACATATGATGAACTTGATTAACTGAAGTGTAAGTGACTGGAAAGTTTAACTGAAATACAAATCGTCACAACAAGGATGTGTGTGCAATTTAAGTGGAAATTCTTCAGTTGGAACATCAAATTGCCATCACACACACTCACACAGCTAACACGCTCCAACAGCACGGAAGAAACTAATACCTGTTATAATATTTATATGCTGAAGAGTCTCATCTTCACTTTCAAGTAGAAATCACATCCTTGTCGTCGTCCTCTTAATTCAATAAATCTCACAATCAAAATTGCCTTTGCTGTCTTTTAAACGAAAAGTCAAGTCAACAAATAAATGTTATTACTACACCGCGCGCACTTATTGCCTCGTTTCCTCCAAAACGTTTATTTCTTTAATGGAAGAAGAGAAAGATGCGACTGGACATAATAGTAAGAGAACTGGTCCTGGTAGCAGCAGCACAATAAAACGCATTGCGAGCATGTTCTTCCTGCTGAAGGAAAACGAAAAGCGTTGTTTCCATTGCTTTCTTTTATTTGTTGGATGCTGCTGATGATGTGAACAGAAAAAGGGATGAAGAAGAAGCATCACTGTGAGATTATAGGGGCAACCAAACAAATAGTGATATTAAAGTGCAAGAGATTTACTCGTAATAGCAGTTCGATGCAGACCTATGGCGAGATCATTATGCAAATTTTGTTGCTCGGTCGTCCAAGTCGTTTTTTACCTGGTTTCCTTTACGTTCTATCTAAACTACAATGATGCTTCTACTTACTATGTGCAGCCAACAAAACAACAATCAAAGCAGCTCTAAGGGTAATATGATGTAATGTACGCTAACTACTTCTGTATCTCGCTTGCAGCAACCTGCCGTCCATTTCTTCGTCTTCAACTTCTCACACAGCCAAAAGACTAGCTCCAGCTCATGTGTAATAATATAACTCACGGTGATCATGATCAGCTACTTATTTCTTATTGCTTTTCGAGATGTCGAACTATATATGCTGTTACATGTATACGCGGTCATATCTGTATACTACAGGGCAGGCAGTGCACGGGTGAAGTAAGACATAGATAATTTGACTAGACCAGTCTTCACCATGACAAGACCTGGACCAGCACACAGAACAAATCTTCATTTTCATCTCATTCTTTTACTCGACTGACTACTGTGTTCTCTCTCTCTCTCTCTCTCTCTGAAAACAGAAACACACGCACGAATGCTTACCAATGCATGCAAGTTGATATGATGATGAAATATAGATCTATGTACATAAACAATCCATCTGACGATACAAAAACATTGTATAGTAAGAGGAAACTCACTTTGTGTTTGTCCAAATTTAATAGGTCCTGTAAAAAACATCTCCAGTCCCCTGCTATATGTACTTACTACTATTATGTACAATACACGCACAACGTGCTTCGTTTTCAATTCGACTTTCCAGTCCCAATCTTTTCTTGAAAGAAATTGTGTATAGGAATATTCGTTATTTCCGTCAGCAAGAGAAAATGTTCTGTTTGGCGCCTGCGCATCAGAATTTAAAAATGCAAGTTCTAAGTCACACACGTTTACAAGGAATGAAGTTAAGATTACTGTGTAGGCCCTGATGAGAAGTAGATCATCTACTTGCATAGGAAAAGTAATAAAAACATAGAAAGGGAGAAAGCCAAGGTGACGGACGGGTCGAGACTCACGGTAAGACAGACAGGTCGAAGGAAATTGCATCGATCTTGAATATTAAATGTGTGTAAATAGGGTTTCGATGTATGTACTTGCACTAGCACAGCAATGTGTAATACATATGTAATGTAGATTCATAACGTAATGGAAGTATAGCGAAATTATAATTTGATTTTTCCTTTCCTTCGTTAGTTTCTTCCACTTACTGCACGCATTTTTAAAATCTCATCTGTCCGGTTTATTTATATACCCTTGAACTCTTTGACGAGCCACCTAACCTCCAACCACCACTACTACCTACCTACCTACCTACCTACGCTGCACACACAGAAAGAAGTTCTCTTCTCTCTCCTCACTCGATCACCTGCCTTTTTCCATTATCTTATTATTATTATACTACTACGTCGTATATACGTGGTGGCTCTGTGAACAAAGGTGCATCATTCATACATTATGCGAGAGCATCTCTGCGTAATAGTAATAAATGTGCTCCTACACACAATTAACTATGCCTGCACGTATGTAACACTGCATAAAAATAAAGGGCATTACGTTGAACAACGTATAGACAGACTCACTCAATACATTATAATGGATGAAAAAGTTCCTATAATTGCATATAGAGAAAAAGTCATTTCTTATTACAGGTTCATTATAGACAATAGGTTTTATTTCGTCCGTGATACATATGATTCAAATTTGAGAAACGTTTACTTTAAGCCTTCTACTGTGAAATTACATTCACACTCGGGAGAAAATCTCCACTACTAAAACTCGCACTTGTCTTGCCAAACACAATATATAATAACAATAGTAACATACAGGTAAGTACTACTGATGATATAGGGTTACCCACTAATGTATTTCGAACCTACTAGCTTTGATATCCGGTTGTTCCGTAAAATCAACATCCAAGCCGTCATGTCATATATTTATGTATATATGTACATATCCATCAGTATTTACTACTCTACTTGGTTGAATACACACATACACAACAAAACAAATTACATACATACGTACAGTTCTGTTCGGTTGGTAGTTTACATTATTACGTCACCCGTGATCATTTCATGCCACAATAATAATACAATAGCCCCATCACATCACAACGTTGATGTTTTACTGTGATGTGATGATGAACAGATGAAAAAAGTGGCCTGGACACTCTGAGCATCTGAGAACTGAACTATTAGCTACTTTTAATATATCGGAGAGTCGAGTCGAGAGAGCCACATGATAATAGTACTAAAGAGCTATCCAGCTATCTGTTTTGTTCTGTTCTCTGATCGCTCCCATCTGCTCTCATCGCTCCACTCAAGTTCAAATCTGTACGGCCAAATGAGTCAATGACATTTAGCTCTTTCTGATTGTATTGCCAGTATTAGCAGTAAGTAAGTATGAGCATCTACTTATCTATTCTCTCTACCTCACTTTAATATATCTGCTGCGTCGTACTTATCTCCACGATTGCATCTCTATAGTAAGTATCTCTGTATTCCCATTCGATAGCTGGTGGTGGTGGTGTGGTGGTGATCTCTGCTGTCCAACTTACTATTATTTGTCTACCGCTGCACGCTGCTGCTGCTGCTGCTGGACTGGGCAAATGTCTGCACCAGCAGCACACACGTTTATATTCACTTGCACGTACATACATATAATACATAGTGTACAACAACAGAGTCAATGTATGCTTGTCTTGTGTGCTGTGGTGCATAAGGTACCTGTGTGGCTCACAAAAGTCGTAATGAATGCAACTACTATACTAAATCCATATTAAAGCCAGACTTGCTTATTATGAACTTGGCTTGTGTAGGTATTATAAAACTAGAAAACAGGCCAGAATCATCATCATTATCATCCTACTTACGAACAACGTCCCGTCCGTCTCCTCAGTCTGGTACTCAACTAGAAGAAGAATCAAATGCACGGAACCAAGCACCCAAGAAAGAATTACAATTAGAACTCCCAACCAACAATAACATCAACAATGAAGGAACGAACGAAACAGAGCTTACATACAAATTTATATCATAATATCATGCAACGCTTGCATTGCATCGTATAAATATGATTCTGTATGTACTTATTATTAAGTATGCACAGACGCTGATGCTATTCCCTCATATTTTGATATGATGAACTGAAGATGCACTTTACGCCGTGTGCTTTGTCTTACGAGGAGAGGGGATACAAGTCGAGAGTCTGATGGCTCGCTTTGGTCTGGTCAGGCTTGCCAAGTTATGTGGTCGGTTGCTAAATAAGCTTCGTTTAGCTTAAGGTGTACTTCCACCCCGTAACCGAGCACCCTATAGACAGCGTTTACCTTTCTCTCCACTACGATTCTTATATAATCGTATTTGCTATTATCTATCTATTGTAATGTACTACTCCCAGATTGTGTTTACGGTTTGTGTGTCTGTGCATGATCTCATCTGTGAATATTTCTGTGTTTATCAGCCTGTGTGTTGTATACATTATTTTATGTATTCCATTTCATGTTGATAATGGTCGATATAATACAGATATATCTGTAGGTATATTGCTTAGATGTATGCAAAAGTGTATTCTTGTTTTATAGAGGTAGGTGCTGGCTTGTGGTACACGGATTGAATATGAATAGGGTGTGGGACGATGATGGACGAGTGGAATACAGATAGGACACTGACTGACTTACACAAAACGTCATAGTAGACACAACAACATAGCACAGAGAGAAGAAATACGATATTTAACAATGAAGAAGAACATGCTCTTGCTCTTGCATCGCATGCATATCAAAAATCAAACCGTACGCTTCTCAAGCTGTTTAATGAACAAGGAATACGTGTTACTGTGATTTAAGGGCCTGACCTGATCGATAATTCTTTGTATTGTATTCCAGGTATTGGTAAAGCGTCTGCTAGATTCAAATCCAAAGAAAAGAAATGCAATACACTCGATTTTATCATTATAAGCGTTTTATATACGATCGGTAATAGCAGTCTCTCGTGCTTACACTTACACCAATGCATTTACATGTGTATAGTACTGCAGTATGAATAGGAAATTTCGGCTTTTCACCGACAACAAAAGACAGATGGGAATTGCATTGCTTTGTAGCTGCTCATCTACAACCATTTTCATCTGTACTTTGGGTATACTACTATTGTAAGTATAATGGTGGTGGTGGTAGAGAGCGCGCAGTATGTGGATAATGTAAATGTGTAGGTACATGTAGGTACACTAATGCAAAAATGCAAATGCATTCGTCGAATGATAAAGTTAAGTAAACCGCATTGGCCGCAAAAGGACCGACGACGATGAGAAAACTTTAATTTGAATGCATTGCTTTTCTATGCGAGCGTAAAACATAATTGGAATGTGATTTGATACATTCCTGCGGAAGAGTCTGTATTTGTGCAGCGGGAGTAGTGGGCATGAGATGGAAAATTTGATAAGGACGTAAACCTCCGATGTTTTTATATTTTATTCTCCTGACTAAAGGATGCTGAGAGTGTGTGTGTATGTGCAGCGCTTATGTGATCAAAACATGGAAAGATATAAAATCGATTTCCAAATTGAATTTCATAAGTGAAGCTGCTGCATTATTAGAATGTTCACCCAAAATATAAACCTGCAATTTATGTATTGCAGTATTTACTATCAATTTTATTATAACTGCTTTTCGAAACTATATTGCAGTTAAATGTATTTAATAAGTAAGAAAAAGTATTCACAATGACATTGCAAAATAAATGAAAAATATCTCTGCTTATATAATTCAATTGAAATGCATTCGTAAATATATGAATGTGTGTACTTGAAGAAGAGATGACTGTGTATATCGAAATTCTGGGCTGAACCGTGATGCGAGCACGTTGTGCATGCAAAAAGATTTTTCTCTGTTTGTGAACACCAACAAATTCATTGTTGGTGGGACTGTGCTTTGTGGAATTTTTGAAGTCAAGGCAAGGACTAGATGAGGAAGAGTAGAATTTCCCAGGCTATATGATGGCAACATCAGGCAAATAGCAATTTTGGTCACAGTGGTTGGCTTTTCGGTTGCAAAATCTTGTTTTGGTTGCAATAAATAATATATCACGCCATGCAAATGGTATGTGGACTATGAATATCGTATTTTTACCCTACCGTTGAATTTATAATACACCTACACGCATATATACTGCACTACATACGTAAAGGTAGCGTGGGATGAACGCAGTGTGGCACTACTACCTCTCTCTGTGCACAATCTCTCTCTATGTGTGACAATGTATGAATGTATAACGTAACTTTACGTAATCCAAAATCTAACAGCAAAGCCAAGCTTCACGAAGCGCCGCCGTCATGCCATTGTCCATGCAACAGAGAATAAGATGAGTGCACTTGGAATGGAATCTAAAATTCAGATGTAATATAATAGAGCATCGCACATATCGCAGCAGAGCCCACGAACAATCCTTACGTACAGAGCAAATGCAAGAAAAGATTATAATCTTTTTTTACGCATGAAATCTCTCACTGATTCTCTACTCTGGTAACTAGAATAGGATTTGGACATTATTGTATTTAAGTTCTCACATATTATATTATGTAGATGTGATAGTATCGTCAAAGGAAATTGTTATGTGATGTATGTGACTTGAATCAAGTTGACGTGGCTGGGCTTCTGTCTGTCCTCTCGCTGTCATTATCTGTGTATTAAATCAGAGCAGTGACAGTGAATAAAGAATTTTTAGACGGTTGCGTGCATGTATGTGTGTGGTGTAGCCCATGTCAATCTTTCCTTGCATTAAATTAAACTTTTGGGCAATAACTGCACATATTCATCTATAGCTCATGTTAAATACTAAGTAGCATGGGAAAATGGAAAAACATTAAATCAAAAGCTTTCCTCTATAAAACCGCTTTTAAATATTACTTTGTTTACTTAAGTCGTTGTTCTTATGAGACAATACAAAAAGGAGGTTTCTGACTCGGAAATATTCTCTATTGGTGACTTCGCTAACTACTAATTTTTAAATAAATCGAGACAGTTGATGAATACGGTAGGAGGTCGTACGTCATACTTAAATGCAACGATATATAGTTTTTGTAATGTTAATGTATGAATCATCAGAGTACTGAAGTGTACAAATCTTATCATAACTAATAACCGATAACAGTGGATTTGGCAGTAAAATGAGGAAAATGCTGTAACCAATGTTCTTAAGTAAGCGATTACCGTTTACTCACAATCAGATATGAATCCTCCTTTTTTTTTTACTCCATTCTGAATTGATAATTTTTCATTAAGATTAATGAAACAATGTGGTGTTTGGTGCCTGACATAAATTCATTTTCAATCTCGCTTGTGTAGGGATTATATGTTCAAGGGAACGATATAAAATGTCTGTAAGTATTTTAAACCGTCCTCAAATAAATATTTGTAACCACACCTGTATTTGCACGTTTCACGTTTACAAAATTCCGTGTTTTGATTTCTCATACTTTAAGATTCCTTTNAAAGGAGGATTCATATCTGATTGTGAGTAAACGGTAATCGCTTACTTAAGAACATTGGTTACAGTATTTTCCTCATTTTACTGCCAAATCCACTGTTATCGGCTATTAGTTAGTCAGAACATAATTTTTATACTGTATTGTAGGTTTAAACCATACGGAACTGTACGATCTGGTATCGTAGCTTGGTGTATCCAGGTAGCCTGGTGTATCCAGGTAAACTACATATTTTTCATGGATATATCCAATACCGATCATGAAATTCATCCAATGTCGGGATTTTTAAGTTATGGAATGGATACTTTTAGCCCCTCACCCGTACATTTTAGTCTCTTGCGTGTGAAATCATGGGGCTACAAGATATCTTTTTACGAACCTTTGGGATAACCGCTCGCCTACCGGTGTTTACACAACAAATAGGCACTAATGGATTCTGGAGAAGTAGCTGGGAACAATAAAGTTAAGCTTTTTTCTTCAAAAGGCAAAAGCAAATACTTTTTACAAATCACACTTTTTTGCATTTTTACATGTTCAAGTATAGAAAAAGGCCAAAATGGTTTAAAAAGGCATTAGGTAAAAATGGGTAAGCTTTTACGAGTATGCTTTTAGCCAAAACAAATGCATTGCCTGTTTACTAATTAGTTCCTTGAATAAGTGACATTTATTTCTGAAAATGCCGTCAAATTTCACCATTCAGTATGCGATATCGCAGGAATCAAAAAATCTGGATTTGACAACATATTTTTTTTGGAGACATTGAATTAATTTAATTGCCCCTCGGACAAGTCCTACGACAAGCACAGTAAGAACAACTTCTAGTTCAACAAGCACAACAGGCCAAGGTGAATAATAATCGTTGCTTTGTTTTTTCGCACAGATTCGAAAGACTGGGGAAGTACCAGCTCTAATAATTTAGACTACATTATTAGTGTATATACCTTCCTATAGTGACCACTACGACTGTATCTCCACCAGAGTCGACAGCAGCAGCAGTAGAAACAACTGATTACTCTGAGACTACTGATTACACCTACATGACCAATCTGTCTACTGATATAACAACCACTGAACGAATCACCACTACACCAGCGCTAATTACGACGACATCAACATCATACCACAACTCAGCAACTGGATTTCCTGAATGTTTGTTACTCTGTGCGGGTTTTCTTCTAATTATTTTATATTTCTCATCAGAAAATTTAACAGGAATTAATTACTCTTATTAATATTTAATAATGGGTTAAATTATCATGTTTACTATGTTCATACGGTGTTATAAATTAGAATAGTTAATTGATCTTAGAATCGCATAAAGAAACAACAATATTTTAAGACGGATCACTTCATTTTTGCCGAATTTCCATTGTCCACCTTTTATATTTCCTCAATAGCCATTTATTTTCTTGGTGGATTGGATTGACTGAAATACACATCTTCTCTTTTAAATAGAATTTATTTTATGTAACTTGTGAGTTGTCAGTATGAATCAAAAGAAATTTTTATGAGCTTTATGTGAGTTGAATAAAGTTGTCTTGGCTGAGCTTCTGCCCTCCTCCTTCTCTATTATATTTATTTATAGCAGCAGTGACAATGAATAAAGAATTTTCTGTGTCTGTGTGGCTTTTCTTGATATCAATCTCTGCGCATTATTTAAATTAACTTGAGCTAAAAATGAAATTACGAGTTTTGGGCAGCAGTAACTGAGCAGACTCATGTTTACCCAACTATTTACAATTAGAGGAGATGACCATGTCGCTTTTCCTTTAATTCTGTCTCCCTGGAGTGGCTGGCCGGCCTTTCAGACGTTTATTGTGTTACAATACAATATTTTATGTACCATGGTCAACTAGAACATTAGAGAGAAGCAGCAAAAACAGCTCCTCCGAGAGGAACAAAAACAGATAGATCTGGTTTTGTTGTTCTTTTGACTGTTAAACTTCTACCACCACATCTTCGAATGGAAAACAAACGAAACACCTGTAGCAGAAAAGTTATGTGGAACTATTATGTATATTTACATATACTTTTAATGACGACACATTCTTATCAGGTGTGTTTGCCCATACTAAATCTAATCTGTGTTCAGAAGAGAATTCCCTTTGTGTAATGAAAAGCACCATGTGAGACAACGTACTATAGTGAGTATACACGGAGGTATTAAAAAAGTTGGATCGTCTCATCAAGTCTTGTCTAGTTACTTTAGTTAGTTAGTCTCTTTTCATTTCTAACATAAAACGACGTTAGTAGCTCTAGTTTGCTCTTAAGCTCACTTTTCATTTCACTCTCTTCTCTGAGAGACGAGTCTAGGCAGTTTGACCATTGAAAATTGAAATTTATTCGTTCACTCTCTCACAGCAAGACGTATTCATTCTGCTGCTGCTGCAGTCAGTCATTGCCAAATCAAATCTAATTCATGTCGCTCTACTTTCCTCCGCATTGCTAATACATCTCACAGCTACTCGTTATATAAGCCTACAGCCTACTACTAAATGCAAAAAGAGATGGAAGTTTTCCTAATTTTCAGAGAGAAATGTTCGAATGCGTACTGCTCTCTTATAGAGCAACAACCGTGTAGATTACTAATTTACTATTGGGAAGTCGAGGAAATCCCATTTTGTGTGTTCACTTGCAAAATTATACTAACTCAGGTACACACACACAAAGAATAAATTTTAATATGAATTTTCACGGAATTTTTCTCCTTACCTAAGTACCTATAGTAAGTACAGTGTAGTGTAGTAGAATTATTATAAATCTCACCATGAATTTATTGGCAAAGTTTCATGTTGCAAATCTTTGGTCTAATCTTCCAACCGCCTTCTCACTCATTAAT
>JABASC010005187.1:0-10604 GCA_019776185.1 Plutomurus gul
TAATTTGAATGGCTTTGACGCGGCTGGAGTGAATGTGCACTGAAGACGATGATGCATCACTCACTGACTGAGTTCACGCAAGTGTACCAATTGTACTCTAAGCACAGTAAATGAGAAACAAGCCAAGTGCAGTCTATATAAATACTACACGTATATACATCATGGATAATGTAGTAGAACTACATACGATGTATCACACTTTACGAGGTGCTTTATACACGTATTGTAAAGTAATAAGCATTATAAAAGTGTTAAAGCCCACACAATACACAACACAACAGACTTATCACTAAATAGAAGGCTGCTGATTAATTACGTTCAACGTTCGAATTTGTATACTGACATCTCTGTAAAATCAAACACCTTCACAAACCCTGCAGTCGTCGTGCGTATCAAAAGCCTATTCCTTCTTGTATTTCTAGTATTGTGAGTAAACAATATTATTTTACTGTAGAGAGCAAGGAGTTTTTGACGCAAAGTACTGAAAATCAGTTATTTGAAAAAATTGACTTTATAGCCACAGTGGCAACGGTGACACTAAAAGAGCAGATTTTTTAAAATAGAATTCTGATGTGAGATTCGATCCCTAAAGTGTGCGTAATTTTTTTGTTTGCAGTATTTGTATACGGACTGTATATTTAATACCTACCTACTACCTAAGTAGTATATAGAAATATATTTATGTAGTAAATGTAATAATAAAAGTTGGTTTGTAATGCACACAATACTGAATAGAGGAAAAAACGATTTTTTCATGTCGGTAGTCGGTCTTTATTTCTCGTTTGCATTGGACTTTGCAATGATGCTAGCATATACGATAGGTAAAACATTATTCTTCTCGCTCGACTTCCTTTTAATAATCACAGCAGTTTTACGAAAGATTTGTGCGTGGAGAGCTTGTGCTTTGTTGCCGTCTCTCTGTGTAAAGAAAAGACTGGACAATGCAGCAAAGCAGAAGAGCATGGAGCTTTGCTTGCAGAACCGTCAATTTAAATGAGATGAGACAAATACCCAGAAAAGTGTGAAGCATGACGGATTTCGCTTTGGTTAGCTCGAGTCTTTCTTCAGAGAGGAATTCTAAATTACACACGTCAATAATAATATTATGTTCTCGCCTATTCTACTTACATTGCACGAATTTACTAATCATGCTTTCTTCAAAGCGTCCAATTTTTTTCACTATCCTGTACAATCTAAACTAAACAATACAGAAAACCGACGACAAAGAAATACGAAAATCATTTTGCTATAATCTGCAACTTTGTTGTATGTAAATGCAGTCAATGATCTAATAAGGAGATAAGCTTATTTTATATCCCGTCTCACTGTTCACCTGAACACAGGAAATCTAATTGAATTTATTAGAATACATCAAAAGCTATGAATTCTCATAGAGAGATACTTTAGAGATACAGAGCCGACAAGTTCAATTGGTTTTAATGTAATGTCAGTGGAGAATCGAATTTATTTCATATTATGGTCTGTGTGTGTGTGTGAATACATGCATCAATGTTTTGTACATACTCATGCACGCATATGGCTGTTTTAATGTTATTATATTGTGAGGGTGAGTGGTAGAAATGCACGAAGCATATAAAGTGATATAATGGAAAGAGTAGCGTATCGGTGGTGATTGTGAGTGAGCAGCATGCAAGAAAGCTATTTATCATTCAGTCGGCCCAGACACATGAAATAAATACAACGGACGCAAAGAGTGCCAGCGTATGAGGACGATGAGCACCAAGACAAGACGACTAATTGAGTCAGCCACTTTTATACTGAATCCAAGTTAGGTAGTCACCTCAGAATTGTCTCTGTAATAACAATATTGACCATTACTTATATTACAGTGATATAGTATATTACACAGCACGCATCGCTTCTTTTTTAAGTGTGGTCACAGAACACACATTTAGATTCGACGTAATCCTAACAAATATTTTAATCAGTCGATTACTTTTCGATTGCAAATAAGGTACTCACCATTTCTAGCAATCTTCAAAATGGTTGAAACCGAAAAACCTAAAACATGAATTCAATTTTAATTATTATTATTAGTTGATTTTTTAAATTGTCAGGTGTTAAAACATATTATCAATATATTCCATAGGTGTAAAAAAGCAATTGCTAAAAAAGAAAACATGAGTGAGAGACTATATTTCATACTATTAATTAATGCGTAGGTTATTGTTGGTAATTAACAGATCCAAGCATAGATCATAGTAAGTGTGCTGCAGGTGTTAATGAATTTGCAGAACCCATTCAATCGACGAATTAATGAGTTCACCTAACTGTGACACTGCAATAAGCAGTACACCAAGGATTTTTCTCTCAGCATCAATCAATCTCGCTTCTAGATGTTCCCAAGTATATAAAGTACATATATCTGTATGCACGTAAAGTAATGCAAAAAATTAAGATCAACTGTGCATTGAGAATGCAGTGCAAAATTTTCTCACCAGTAAGCAAGCAAGCACAGACAATGTTTAATAAACACATTAAATAATTTATATTACACGCATGCGTGTATCTTCCACTGCTTCTGTGGAAAGAATATATACTGTAGGTTCGATCTGGTTTAATAAATAATGAAATATTTCTCCGTAGCCGTGATACGATGAAGGTTGAAGGTGAAAATGTAAAAAAAAAACTATATTATAACATCATCATCAGTCTCTGCTGCTGCGAGATCAATTTAATTGATAAAAACTATGACCTTTAGAGTCACAGACAGATTGAAGTGAACGAGAATGATTGTTGTTTTTTGTTTACCAGATATCAGGCTCCATGTCTGTGTACTACACATGTAAACGCATTATAATACGAATCTACACTACTAACAAAGGATTTATCTCCACGTATTATTCATACGTATATAAGAAATGAACTAACACTTTTCCATTTCATATTATTTTTCATTACACAGCAACATGTAAAAAAAAGTATATACTTAGAATCAATGTCATATCTCTTATACGTTTGTGCACCTGAACCGCAATAGTAAAGCAACTCTGCACACATTTAACAAAACATGTAGTTACGTTACTTATGTGTGTTGTGTGTACACCAGAAGCAAATGGAAGCGAATGTCTACATGACACAATCAAATAAAATGAGAATAAAAGTGACTGACTGAATGAGTGGGAGTATTTCTTTTTTTTTCGCTCCTAAAATCCGTCTACGTAATCTACTTGTGCATATACGCAGGTATTATCCCACTATGATTGTTAAAAGTGCAGCCAGTTCACATGTAAAATAAAAATAAAGCATGGATATAGTGCAGGCAGTATTTATTCTTTGTGAACTGAACAAAGTGCATACTGTTAAGCAAATTGAAATGAAATAGGCGATAATGGAGTTGGGAGAACGTGAGGAATCGTTGTTGAGATTTGACATAACGATAGGATTCAATTAGTTCCCCTTTATATACACGTTATAGACATACAGCTAGAACTTAATTCCACATGAGTACGTAGTTAAGATGATTTAAGGAAGACAAGTAGTAGGCTTCCTCCTCGCTCTCTTGTCTTTGTCTTCTTGTCTAAATGCAAAGTATGAAAAATATAATAGCAGCAGAAAGTCTCTAAAGCAGATGATACGATTATGATACATTTTATTCTCTTTTTTTATGTAGAGCTACTACTGCACACACAAGATACATAATGGACAGGAGGAGCAGGAGGAGGCTTGGCTGGTGGTGTGATTTTATTTTAATGTGAGCAGAGTACTAAGTAATTGTAATGTAATGGTAAAAGTGTTATTATTATTAAATATATAGTGAAATATGATGGATGGATGGATAGAATGGGAAGGGAGTTAGAGAGAGGATAGGCGCCAGGCCACAGACAAGTCTTCTGTTACTTTGAACATCGTTTCATTACACCTCTCACATCATCCTCTTCATCTTTGTGAGTTTTGACCGGTAAATTACACCGTGTCATACAGCGAACGCAGAAGATGTGCGCTAAGTAGCCTCTTACGGCCTTTATCCCACTATTTACCAACACCAAATAAAATACAATGATATACATACACAGTATTCTTTGTTACGGAGATCGCTAAATAACTGACAATTCACTAACTCTTGATGTGGAGTTACATATTTAATAATCTTGCAATATATACAATAATAGGATATAAATTCTTGTAGGGGAAATTACATGGAAAATTCAATTCTACAACAAACAATAGTTTCGTATCAAAATAAGCCCATCGTACACAATGTAGTTTTTTCTATTGCATTTAAAATAGTTAGCCTTTTTTAATAAAAAAAACTACTGTATTGTATTGTATGCATTTCACCTTTCAGAGATATTATGCTATGTGAATATGATGACGAGTCAGAAGTGCAGGTTAATGGTGGATGTATGGCTGTCATCGTGAAACAATGAGACTCGCTGTATCTACACGTATATTAACAACTCACTCACTCTCAGAGCCTCTCAAATGGATAATATTATTCTAACAACTCGAGTTGACTGCTAGTGAATGTGGATCTGTATTTTATTTAATGCATCCACTGTGTGCACCACTAAATAAAAATACTCTATTGTTAATGTTGACTTCTTCTTGAGCTGATGCTTTGCTCCTGCTTTCATGTGATAAGAGGTGAATTGACACTGACACCTGTGCTACGAACTAAACTAAAAGCTTTTTTCTCCTTTACCATCAATGTATCTGGCTCCTGATCTTATTCATAGAAATATCTAGCTGTATATAATCTCAATTGCATTTAGCACAAACATTTAAAGGTGTTTGTGAATTAATTCCAACATTAACAGCAATATTATTTGTCACTTGACTAAAAAAAAGCAAGACAGCAGACAATTAACTTTAAGCCGTATGCAAATACCGTTAAGTACTTAATATCTTTTAAAATTGATATTAAGCTTGTAGCTGTACCATAGAAAATTTTCAGCTACTGGGTTAATTTGTTTTAAAAAAATGCAAAATCTCACATATGATTATTAGTGATGAACAGAAAGTACAGGGATAAGCTTTTTTAGGGCACTCTTACAGATTACTATTGCATTGGAAAGGGTGTGAAGATGAATGGAAGACGTGGAATTAATCTTGTCAAACGAAGGAAGGCTCTCTACTGTGTAATGGACAATTTAATGATACACTCCCAGTTGAAAAATATCACTACATTATACACACAGAGTAAGTACGAGAGGATTTTATTGAACACACCACCTGCCTACCTCTCTCTCTTCCTACTTATCTTAAATGTCTTTAATGAGACGAATGTGTGAAGTGCAGTCTCCGAGTCAGGGAGTAGCCAAGGAGTATATATATACATAGTTATTACATGTTATAGCTGATAGGAGTTTAATTTGCTATGTAATAATCATTAAACATTCCGCCTTGTGTTTTCTCATGTCCTGCAGCTTTATTCTCATTAGTAGACCTCTCTACTCTATGGATTCTTATTAATCTACAGACGCAACTTGACTTAACACCTCTTCTTCCTGTTTTCAGGCTGGAGTTTTAGCAGTCTCCCAGTTGGTCGGTGCTCTCTCAATCAAATCATATTGGTGATTTGTAATGTATGGGATATGATTACGGCCACCACGAGCACCATAAGGGATCTGTCTCATTACCAATTACTGTTTATGGCTGACCTGACGAGTCTTATTATTATTGCTCTGACTTGACTCTCTGTGTCCCTCTCTCTGTCTAAATTAAACCCTGTGGTTGGAATCATATAAATAGCTGTGAAGTATACACAGGGATGTGTTTACAGCCAACAAACGAAACAAATGCACATTGTAATGTGTACCTCCCGCGGGTTAAACATTCGCTTAATGCAGCACTTGCTCTCTCACTCGTCAATTTAAACAACATTATTATTTTTCATTCGATAAAATTGTAGGTGTACGGACAAGAACTGCTATCATTGGTAATTTAACATTGTAATACTATTATTTAGGAATCGCCTTATTTTCTGTTAGAAAGGAACACTAAAATGTTTCCTGAAATAAATACAAATACTGTGTTCAAATTTTCATTATACTTTATTCAATTATTTATTCTGTGTAACGTACTTTCACCTTTGATACGAATATTACGTTTGTGTAATTATTAAAGGTAACCAAAGAAGAATTTAAACTGATCTACAGATTAATTCTTATGAAGCAAAGCTTTTCAGTAAAAATCTTGAAAGGCACGCTACGCACTCAACGAGAAGGTAGAGACCCGTGTTATCGCCTGTTGAATTCCTTTGATGAGTAGTGCAAGTGATGTGTTGTATATTTGAGAATGACACATGCCTTTCATTCTTCTGCACAGGTAAAAATGCTAAAGCAGTATCAGACACTGGCCCATTGTTGGCCAGTATAACTTGCTCACCTGTAATAAGGATTGGATGTGAAGTGATAATGATAATAAATATGTAATAATAAATACTAATGTCAGTAAGTGATAGATAGAGAGAGACCCACTGCTGTTCCCATTGACAAGTGAACAGACAAAAAGGCAATAGGTGTGTAATAAATGGTGTGAAAAGCTACGAATATCTTAATTGCAGGTAAGATGACGTGACTATTCAATACACGGCCCTAGCATTGCATTCTCTTCTATTCTATCACAATCACAAGATATAATAGGTAATGTAATAATATAAATAAATAGTAATGATAACAATACAATCCATATATCATCCATATAGTCCATTGTGCCCTTTTTCATCCCTAGGAAGAGCAACCACTTCTCTCTGGAGTTTTTATTGAAGAATTTTTTAGTTGGCTGACTACCTACATTTATTTATAAATACAACTCCGTATAATTATCTATTTACCTCTGTGTGCCAAAAATACTCTGGAATTGTTGATTCTTTTTATTTAAAAATTTTGACTGAAAAAAAGTGTATTAACACATAAAATCAGTTTATATTATGCATTCTTTGGAATGAAATGTCGATTCTCTCTGTCCCTGCAAACATTCCATGAGACCTTTAGTAGATTGCACTGCCAATTCACAATACAGACAAGTGGAGCAAACTTCGATGTGTATCGAAGTATTGACTGTGTAGTACACTTCTACAAATATAGTTGTCTGTCATTCTCCATCGCCATAATATGTAAACAATTTCCTTTGCATTCCGATCCCACCCTTTCAATTACAATCGTGAGAGCAGCCTCTATGTATGATTTTAAATAAAAAATAAACACATGGTGTTCTAAAGGTTATTCTAGTAAATTTTAGTATAATTCTAGTATAGGATATCAACTGGGTATGCTGGCATTTAACCAGCAAAAATTACTTGTGGAAAATACGCAGTTCTGAAATAAACCAGCTATATTAGAATGCTTCCATAAAGTTTCAATTTATTTAATAAAAATTCTTGTTGCTTATGGATAAATTCTTGATAAATCCTACTTCATGTTAGTATAGGTATGTAAACATGAAATCTCACAAAAGTTGTATATGTAATTAGTGCACTTATTGTGACGCTGTCTCCATTGTTCTAATAAGTTTAGTAAGTATTAATTACTTTTGGTAAAGAAACGGAAACATTTTTGATTCATCAACGAATGAGAGCGAATATTTGCTGTATGCATTTGTGAATTCCAGTTAGGGACGGTCGATTAATTATGATGGCAAAAATTGAAGATTTTTTCAAATGATGACAATTAATTACCTCTCTCCCTTTCATCGTAACCACGAAAAACATTTGAAATATTGTTACGTCAATGAATGTCCACTTCATTTTAAAAATAGTATACAATGCAGGTGGCGATTTGGTGCATTCATTTAATTTTCGAGGTAAAACTTACGTAAATTTTACGTAATGGGGTTTGTTGTACCGTGTGGTTATTTTTGATGACGGATGACTCCACCGCATCCCCCCCATGATTGACATTTCATTAAGACAGCCCAACTCTTCCTGATATTGTCATAATAATTAATGTACGATTCCTTAATACTTTATTAGTATTCTTGAATACCGCTTCTCCGTTCTGCTTTACTCTTCTTCATTGCCCGAA
Organism: Plutomurus gul; assembly: GCA_019776185.1. Classification (NCBI taxonomy): domain Eukaryota; kingdom Metazoa; phylum Arthropoda; class Collembola; order Entomobryomorpha; family Tomoceridae; genus Plutomurus; species Plutomurus gul. Next base: position 7,989 of record JABASC010005187.1, read on the forward strand.
AGTATTTATGTAATTATGTTCCTTTGGTCGCTTTACTGTGGTTTAACCTGCAGAGTTTGTGATTCGTGTCGGTTTTGGACCAAATTTAGAAATGCACATATAAAAAGATCACCACCACAATGCACACAAGATTTGGAGAGCTCCTTTTCCCACAACAAAAGCTATTTTCAACACCGTATCGGTAAACACAGACGCAAAGAAAATCAATGTAGCCACGAAAGGATGATTTAGAAAGATGTTCTGTTCAAAGTCCTACGATAGGATTTCTTTTGATTAGCCGATTTATTGTTGAAACATTCGAATATATAATAAAAACTGTATCAATACGCTTTTGAGTATAAATTCCATGCATTTACCATATTTATTAGTAATACAGATAATATTTTTACCTTTATGAGACACAAAACAAACTGTGAGCTGCATCGCATAAAAGAGTTAATCTTACAAGAAGAAAAATCATAGCCCTTTTGTTATTTATGTAATACGGTTACCGTACAATGCACGTTATTCTTACACAGAAATCTTATAAGCATATAAAAATACACACATTTATGTAATAAGGTAGGAAAGTTTTTTTCTTCTTGTGCACAGAGCATTTTGATATTGTGCTGTTGTAAGAGTTGCATTGGAGTCATGTTATGAGCCCGCCTGCTGCTCCTGAACTCTCCACCGTATCAAAACGCTCTTTTCTGCTTGTCAGCCGCTAACTTGACTCGTCTTTGTGCCGCCGACCATCAGCCGTCACTCAATTCCCCCTTTTCCATACACTTTTCTGTTTACACACTGAATTAACCGAATATTTTCCTAGCTCACCATCACTGCGGGTGTATTGTGTGGGAGTGAAGGTGTGTAATTTGTGCACAAACGGATTACAGGGCTAATAAAATTATTTTATACACTAATTAAATACTTGCGGTGCATTTACTCTCGTTTTTAACACAATATTCCCCATACAGTAGAAATTATTTACCAAGATTTGGCAGGAAGTGTAAATATGAGACAATTCGAGTCAAAACCAGATATGATGTAAGAAGTATATTATTGTATCAGTTTTCTTTCCGTCTGTCCAATTAGTGAAGGGAAAGAATAGTTCAACACACTACGTACTTACTACGTACAGATAGGTGCAAGCTGTAGGTAAGTATTGAACATTGGGTAATAGTATTAGGTATATAAAAAGGTGTACCATCCATCAAATACATCATAACAAGTATATATGTATAAAGTATGATTGCAAATGGCCAGGTAATAAATTAGTTATTGTGTTTATCTGTACAGTAATAGTTTTTGTAGGTCCTACTTGAATGAACGGAGCCTTATAATATTAGCCATAGAGATATAATAACTACACATAAGTACATACATTATAATAGGGTTGTAATTCTGGTTAATTCTGTGAGTACACGAGACAAGACGCAGTTATCATCAGCATATTATTCATCTGTACTAAAGTAAAGGCCATTATGCATAGACAAAATAGACAGCACATCACATCACACCATCAAATCACCTGGGCTCCTCTCCAATTAACTTTTCCTGACACAAAAGCTGGGCAGCGGGGTGTCACATTCTCATTTCCTCCCAGTATCTACGCGACTTACCTTTACACACTATATAACTATATCATCCTGCATCGTCATTATTACCCATACACAATACAATAGTACAGTCAATAATATATACATAAAAGGTATGCACACTCATTATACATTTAGATACGCGTATCAACCCCGTATCCATCAAACTATATAATCAAGTAGGCTTAAGCACTTAGGCTGTGAGTAGTTTCCCTGTGATCTCTGCTGATCACTCATATCACAAGCATTTATTGAACTGAAACGTGCTTATTCTCATATCTATCTGTAATAAGTGTTATATGTACGCGTATGTACAATTCAATTTACTTGCACAAAACATTATTATGAATATCTCTGCCACTTTACATATCTATCTAGTTTTCTACTACATACACAAAAGTCAAATGCGAATCTTGAATTGTATTACATTGTAAGTAAGCATGTGTGCATACCATGCATACAAACCATTCATGCATACGACATTATACGGAATTGTTGTATAGTAGTTTTATTGGTAGTGTACTACGCGGATTGTCATCGAAAGTATAGCAGATGTAGAGTTGAGTCAATAGATTGGAGGCAGACTATTTCTCTCGTCCATAAATGCATACAGAGAGAGAGATCCCATCAATTGCTCATTGCTCTGCTCAAAGTTTCTATTCTGTGTACCTGCACAGACGGTGCACGGCTTGGTTACCCTGTCGAAAAAATAATATGCATTTCATTGCACTTTGATGCACTCCATCCACCACCACCATACAACTAGTCGACAAAAAATCCGACAAACGAAATGAAAATAAAATTGTCTAATCATCCTTCCTCCCTGCCCTGTGTCTCACTCGCTCACTGTAAAAAGGTACCGTACCACATCGTACACACACACGAATATTACGTTGTAGCATACGCATTTATTCAGGCTTGCTGAAAAAATGTTATAATGCACTCACACAGTGTCTTATTTAATTTGAAATTTTCAGCAATGGTGAATATTAAACCAAATAAATTACCCAGAAGCACTGATCATAGAGTTTATTTACGG
>JABASC010005188.1:0-10596 GCA_019776185.1 Plutomurus gul
GCTCTTACATGTACGCATTACTAATGCAATTGTATTAGAAACCACATAATTGATGACAGCAAAAATAACTGAATGGGTAAAATATCTATATCTTACAGGGGATATAAGATGTAGACCATGTTGCACTTGCAAGATTTAGAAGGAAATAAGAGAAAATTATATGCTCTGAACTTCAATTTATAAACTTTTATATGCACATGTCGAGCCAAAAGTATTATTGTAGCAAAAACTTGACAAATTTAATCACTTGTGGTGTAAACGTGCATGGATTTCGTATCTGCTTGTGCTTTTCAACCTACCAACTGTGATGTGACTAGGAATATAAATTTAACTATACTTGATTCATTAAAGTGTAGTTACTTAAAGGAATAAATATACTTTCACAAAATCTGATATACTCAAAATTCCGCATCCATACATTTTATTGTAAACTTACCCTTAATGCTTGCTTCAGCCAGTCTACGGGTGCTTCCTCGTCCGAATCGTCCCCAAATACATTCGCAGTCTTGGTTTTAGCATTGCCAAGTGGTTTAGGTTTTTCACCTGGAATTATTAGGCCGTACCTTAACACAAATACAAAAAAGACAAGTTAAGAGTTATCCACACAACAGCTCGAACATTTGCACAATACTGAGAGATTACTGAGAGATTACAGATACATTTATTAGCTAATAAATTATTGCCTGTATAAATTATTCAGTTATTTACGGGCATACGGAAGAGGGAACACAAATTGAAGTAATTTAACTTGATTATAAATAATTATTATCACATCATTAAGGTCACAATATTAAAATATTACAAGAAATGACCAAAGCCCGACATCACACAGGAAAAATAAATGATATAACATATGTTTTAAGAAAACAAGATGGACTTGAACTGTCGTTTTAAAAATTAAGTTATACACCGACAGTACAGTTCCTTTTTGTAATTCAAAAAATTAGACGACATAGAATTAAATATGGTAACTTACTCTTTTTGTTTCGCCATGTACGATTTGCTATTAAATTACGATGGAAATTTTGTTTCACTAATAACTTCTTTAGAATTGTATTTTCGGAGACTAAAATTCTGAGCCAAAATAGTGAGCTTCTTTCAATTTCTCTCAAATAATTTCATTTGCTTTAAATCAACCGCGTTATTTTTTCCACGTTAAACGTACGTGAGAACTAGAGAGGGCACTCATACAAACCGAAATGAAGAGAAGTGCCGACTCATATGATCGCATTGGCAATTTTCACTTTCCATTCTCCTCGTTTTCCAAATTAAGTCGTGTAGTCGTGTCATTGTCATTAGGGCTAACCTTTGGCTAAGCCTTCTTTCAAAATATGTGTAAAGTTAAAAAACAAGTAAGTCAACCCAAAGCACATTCTTATATTTAAATCCGATTACTTTCTGTCGTGTTTTCAGTTTTCTTATGGTGCAATAATTTTGGAAAATTGTCCGTCGTTTTTACGCTCGTTTTTAGTCGTCTGATCATTGGACTAACTAACTAACTCTTCTTTCATCATCCAATGTAACACCGTACAACGTAGAAGCACCAATGAGAGTGTAACACCCTTCTATGTTATCATCGTTTTCTGGGGCTTTTATTGATTGTACATTTGTTTGAATAGTTTTGATATTGATATTATCGCTTCACACTTTCATGTCACCCTCTAATACGGTGAAAGCCGTACCGGGTTTTGACAGCACTGTCAAATGTCAATTTTCATTCATTCGTTTTCATTCTTTTTCATTCTTTCGACTTTGAACTTTTTATTACGTAGAATTTCGATAACATCGTCCGCATTCATTTCGTAATACATTATGTTTGCTTTTACAGCTGGGGTGACTATAATGACCAACATTTAATTACGCAGGAAATTAACCCAGCTGATTTTAAGCCGTAAAAGACTCGTTTTAGCCAAATCACTTACTATTCAGTTTTAAAGAGAAAATGTCGACAAAATATAAATAATAATTTAGTTTCATCAAGTCATCAATTTTACAATTGAATAGGACATTTGCTCAATACAAAATCAGTACATAAGTACTGCCTCTGCCCCTGTCACCTGACTGTGGACTCGTTGTTGATATAATCTGTAGTATAAGATAGTGGACATAGATAATAACAAATGCAAGATATTCACAGACATACAGGCAAAAATAACTGAAACAGTTGTTTTCAACTGTGGCCAATGGAGTTGTTTTCAACTGCGTATAAAAATCATCCCAAACCTCCCCCTTGTAGTTTCTTGTGAATATTCAGATTTATGTTGACCTTTAGTATTTGTCTGCTACTACTCAGGGGAATTGTTGGTTGAGGGGGCGAGCACATTTAAGTGAGTGGAGATTCCGTAATTTTATAATTTCTGCCAACCTAGTTGTCAGAAAAATACCCCGAAGCTACGTTCTGACCAAAATTTTTTGCTCTGTCTTATGGTGTATTGTATAAAAATGTGGGGCAAAGCAAAACCATATAGCAAAAACTGAAAAACGTTTGAAAACAACTGCCTTTCCTATTCCACTAGTGTAAAAGACAGTTGAAAACAACTGCAGTGGCCACAGTTGAAAACAACTGCTACAGTTATTTTTGCTTGTGTGTCTGGGGGGACTGACAAATAATACCAAGACAGTTAACATTAAATGTAGATGGTAGATATTAATGGAGTAGTTATTCGTAAATATTTTCTCTGTTTTGGATTATCAAGACTTTGACCATATGTCAATAGTGTCGTCAACAATATCAAAGTAGAAGAATAATAGATAATCCAAATTAATCCATATGTAAATTGTCAATATATTCATATATTCGTGATCACTACTTAAATGCACCACCCCATTTGTTAATTGTTAATATTATAAAATTAATGAAGACGACTGAATTTAATGCATTACTAAAAATGACTTTTCTTCTCTCTACCTTCCAGGTCACCCACGAGTGAAGTCATTTTGTGGGAGGAGACTAACTTTAGAAGGTTCGTTACTGATTTTGAACTAGTTCCAGGACAGTTTCTACAAAATTAGTTCTAACTCACTTCGTCCATCAATGTAAGTTGAATATGAATAATGATTTCCTACTACTACATATCATACTCCCAGATTCTTAGACAAAGCAATCATGTGTTGTCAGTGGCGTAGCCAGAGGTAGGCATAGAATAGGTTACGCCCCATGTTATTTTAGATCCGCCATAGCTCCTCCCTCCCTATCCTTCACATGTTAATTTTATTAAATTGGGCTAGTCTACAGCCTGTGTAGCCTAGTCCTGGCTATGCCACTGTGTGTCCTGATCATCAAGTTGTCACAATTATGAATTTGTTAGTAGTTTCTTTTATAAAAAATGGTACAAAAAATACAATAGAAGAACAATAATTTACAAGAAGGTGACAAACCGTTGTTTTGAATTCAATAGTGACTACTGTTTTGATGGGTCAAATAAAAATTTGATAAGGACAACTTGTGTTGACATGTAGTATCTGAGCAAAATAATCTATTTACGAATTATTTAGGTATTTCACTTGAGCGAGTGCTAGACATTTTATTTTTTTGGACAAATAAGAATGGGAAATAATTTGATATTTGCAGTATCAATTTAACTCCGACAAAGATATGTTGGTTACGTTCTTCCTCAAACAGAGAATTCCATCCTCTTACTCATGAGTATAAGGTCTTTAGGTCGTTGAAAGCCATGCACTTGCCAATAGTATTGTCGCCCACAGGTTAGCATTTACCAATAATAATTTTTATCTCGGCTTGGCACGTTTCCTTTTTGAATTAATATTTGTTATTGTTGGGTTGAGGAAACCTAAAACGCTGAATGTTGTACTGCGGAGTTTTCACAATTGATTTAAAGCAGTTAAATGGCATGATCATTGCATTTTTAATTTGACCTTTTATACGAATTGTGTGATATTGCGCATTGTCATCACAATACTATTTTTGCGCCGTCCGCTCTATGCACTATGATCTACCACATCCAAATCCAATTAAATGATTATAAATTCGGACCTCACCCTCAGTGAAAGACAATTGTTGGCGATAACATAATATCACATTTCACATAGTAATATCCAACAACAATTTTATAGTTTAAATTTTAAAAAAGTTCGTGCAAAGTGTTTACATGGCAACAATAAGTTGGTGACCCTTGACTAAAAATTAACAATTCCCTAGCTGGTGAATAAAGAATGTGACGTTGAACAAAAGTTTATTTTAAAACGTAAAGTGTGTAAGCAGTGTAGGTATCAATTGTCAGTTACACAAGTCAGGTGTCAGGTTAGTTAAATTATTTCAGAAAATTTGTTGACAAATTTTGTTAGAAATTATTGGGTCAAAAATATGTGAATGGCTGCGTACGCCTAAACCGCACTTTGTTACTTTTCGGCTCAATTATGTACAATTGATTGGGATTGGGACTGTATTTAAATACATTGGATTCAAGGACTTATGTATATCACGTAATTAATTTTCAATGCTAATTTCTAGAAGTTCACAACTTTTAAAATACGAACATGTGATCTAGATATATTTGCCGACAGAGATTTGTACAGCTGTATTTTCAATCTAGAGTGTCGTCCAGTTTTTGGTGCCGTTGAGGGTTTTCTTGCTTGCAAATCAGTGGCCGTTATCCCAATTCCAAAATGTATCAAAAACTGGAGGATATAAGATCTCAGATCTGTGTGTTCTAAATATCTTTACAAGTTTTGATGCTAACACAGACATTTTTAAAGTGTGAGTGCCCATTTGTAAAGCATTTTGCACCCACTTGTGGACTATTTTTTAGTAATTAATTGTATGCTACATTGGTAAAGTATTGCAATTGGGCGAGATGTGGAAATCCCACCATGAGATACAATTCGGTTACAATTGCTTTCAAGTTTCGTTTTCCCAGGTGATGGCTTAAAATTTACCAATTTAACGGTGTGGAGCATGATTTGATATCTAAGTACGGATTAAATAATTTACATTAACACTTACGTGCTAACTACAATCTCAGTTGACTTAATTGTAGTTTATTGTATGAAGCCTTCTTACATGTACAAATACATTTTGAACTTAATATAATATACTTTCTGCATGCTTTTCTGACGGTTTCCAGATAGATATTGGTTATCAACTTCATCTGGGTTGGGTCGTGTGGTGGTAGCTTTGCTTGCTAGACAAATTCAGTGAGGTAACTTGAGGCGAAGAGTCAAGATGCCAAATCATCGTAAACGAAAAACATCAACGGGGACGGAGGAGATCAAATGGGAATTGAGGAAGCGTGGAATTCGTCCAACCGGAACTATGCAGTCAATGGTCAATTTTTTATCTGTATTTCTTAAATGTACACCAATGTGGTTTTTATATTTATAGAAAAATATTCTAACTATGCAGTTCTACAAACAATTATGTTACTATAATTTAAACAGGCGAAAGGGTTATGGTTATATGTACAATTTTCTTAGATTTATTTATTTTTTTAATTTTTTTTAGTAGTTCATATATATTATTAACACACATACACAGCAGTGTATAATCTATATTAATAATACCACTTTAAACATGCACTTCTAAATTGGGAATGGGATGTCTGGGTTCTGTAGCACAATTCATACAAAAACAAGGCATTTGGAATCTTCGGGTTTTTTATGCGCTCGGATTGGTATCTTCGTAGTTGTTGTAGTACATAGTTTTGTTTAACGTGCCTTGAACCTTTTTAAACAGCTCTCGTACGTTTCCTATCAATAATGCTTTTCTATTTTCATTAATTGTTTGACCTCGAGGAAAAACTGTTAGATTTCGTATATTTATTCATAAAGTAGCATTGAATGGAAACGAATGACAAACATAATAAAGTTGTCCTTTAGTTGTAATTTTTGTAGGGTGATGGTGCGCGTGTGAGCTGATTGAACGAATATAATTACTAAATTAATAGGAGCTACATAGTGTTGTATCTGCTATGGACCATGATTAGTTAACTAGTGTAAATATATAACGGAATGTGCGTATTTACAATAGCAATAAATAGTATGTGGCTTCGTTACACTTACTCTTATCAGTGATTACGACTCCTATGTTTACCTAATCTTTCTTTGATATAAGTGATCTTTGTGACCTTCTCGGTAAAGCGTTGCAAACCACACTTAGTGACGTCGTAAATGAACGTCCTGGTCATCCCATAATCAGATTGTCAGAATAAAGACTATAGAAAGACGGATATTCTGTTGTACAGATTTCAAGTCTTCAGTTCTCAGAATGAAGCAGTAAGTACGTGACTTGTCTGACTGTCGTCTTACTAATCCTTATCCTCATATCAACAGTTACAGTTTAAGAAACAATTAAAGAAGCACTAATTCATTGCAATTCATCACTAAATTAGTGCTCATTTAGCTATTTTACTATAACTTCACTCATTGCCCTGCCATTGTTATTATTTCAATCGTTTGCCTTCTTGCAAAGGAAGATATTCTTGATGATTTTTTGTCAATTCGCGTTTTGAAAAAATATATAAATACTTAAATATTGGAAAGATATTTTGCATTGGATTCTCCGCAAAATATATTCTAACTATTTAGCACTGTAAAATCATAAGAGATAGAAGAAACAAGTCTGGTTAGTGAAGCTTCTACTGTTCATGTAAAGATTTACTTACATTTACTACTTGGCAGCGGAACACTAAATTTTCCAATGTCCGTGATCATAAATATTGATTTGGATGAATACCATAGTCGTGTATGCCCATTTTAAAAAATCGTTTTCTTAATTTAGTAGTACGGACGACACACGTGAGAACATTATAAGCAAACAAATTTGGCCAATTTTTATTTCCTTTCTTTGTGAAATTGACAAAATTATGTGATGTAAAAAACTGTCAATCTGAACGATAGTAATTGGCGACATAGTAAGTTTGGAATGTGCCTCCTGCTTCTACTGCACCCCCATTCTTATGGATAGCATTATTATTGCTGTACGCAAGTAATGTTTTCATATAGTTGACCGCCTTTAGCTGTGTGTATACTCATATCCACTGTCCCATCCTTTCTCCTGACTCTCTCCGACGCTTTTCCATTATAGCGAAGTCTGATCAAGCATTTGCATAAGATTTTAGAAAATACATAAATTATTCTTACACGCAATTACTTGCCAATCAGTCGTAATTAATTTGCTAATCAGGGAATAATAGAGTAGACTGAAATAATCATGATTGTTATTATTGCGAATATTTTGTCTATATAGTCAATAATATATAGCTGTTATTTATTCGCTGTCTGCCTTGCCTTACGCAATGCATATGCAGCATAATACATTAATAAACATAATAAACAATATATTTATTGATGTTCATGAAATATTTTTTGCTCTAATTATAAGAAAGTTGAAAGTGTACATTTGCAGTTTTGTATTTACAGTTGAAAAAGCTGGAGGACGCAAAGGAGGAAGAGCGTCTCTTGCAGAATAGGATGAACAATAATAAAAAGAAATTCTTGGTGCCTGTTCAAGTCAACAACCATACCAATTCGAATAAAATGAAGGAACGAAAAAAGAATGGAATAGCAGAGGAACGGTTACAGTTAGTGCTGTGGCGAAAACCATTCAAAACGATCTACTATTTCATCAGAGAAGTTCCATGCTCGATTGCGGATGCCCGCGATAGGTGTGCAATTTATATGAATTTTTATACTGAATTTTGTTATGGTAGAAAAATGGTTTAACGAATGCTTGATGTACTATTTCCCTCTAATACAGATTTGCCATGTCATTGTATGATCCCCGTAAGCGGTCAATTCCTCCTTCTCGCAGACTGCTCATCCTTTTGCTATGCATGGGATTCATTTATACACTGTATTTCTTCTTATTCAGTGATGATGAGAATTCGCGAAAGGTTTGTTAATTTATTTCCTAGCCACCTGCGTATGTTGAGATGCTTGTGCATGTTGAGAGTAATAATTGTTTTATTTTTTTGTAGATAAAAGATGAAATTTATTGGTATTCGTATTGGGTGTTCTTGGGGATACTGTCGTCGGCGGGTCTTGGAACAGGACTTCACACTTTCCTCCTGTATCTCGGACCTTTCATCGCTAATGTTACATTGGCTGCTCAGAAATGTGGGTCTGTCCAGTTCCCCAAACCTCCATATCCAGACCAGTAAGAATGTTTGCTACAAAATACACGAGATGTTATAAATAGTAACTTTCTTTTTCAGGTTGATAATGCATTTATTAATGTAATTGTATTTTTTAGAGTACTTTGTCCAGAAATGCGACATCCAGATGGGATCACCGTATCCGATATCATTGGGAAGATTCGGTGGGAATCCTTAATGTGGGGTTTTGGAACAGCTCTTGGAGAACTGCCTCCATACTTCATGGCCAGAGCTGCTCGTATCTCAGGAATGAACGACGACGAAGATCTGGAAGAGTTTACTCAACTTCTTCAGCGAAAGAAAAAGATTGATACAAACTCCTTGGTAAAACTGCAAAAATTTATAAACGATAAATTTGTGTGACTTGGTAGGAACGGTATGTCTGTCTAGTCGTGTCATCCTTTTAACAAGTTTCTTAAAACCTTTGTAGGGGCTATTGGAACGGGGGAAAATGTGGATGCAGGATCTCGTAGAAAAGTTTGGATTTTGGGGCATTTTGGCCTGCGCTTCAATTCCAAATCCTTTGTTTGATCTGGCGGGCATCACTTGTGGTCATTTCCTCGTACCATTCACTACATTCTTTGGAGCCACTGTGATCGGGAAAGCTGTTGTAAAAGTTCATCTGCAACTTACGTTCGTAATTGTTGCTTTCAATGAGGAACTGCTGGATAGGTATTAATTATTCCCATATTAACCGAATAATAATTTCGAATGTTATTTCAATAAACTCCTGTTGTTTACAAATTTAGTGCAGTGAATTTAATTCGGACTATACCAAAGCTGGGCCCAATTTTAAGTGATCCTTTCGTGGAACTGATGAATCACCAAAAAGCCACATTACACAATCGTCCTGCGGGAGAAGTTCCATCGGTAATTTTACGAATGTATTTTACATTCTCGATGGATTGCAGCCAGACCAATATTAGAATTGTATGCTCATTAAAATTATTTTGTTCTGCGCACATTAACAGGAAGGAGGTGTCCTAGCTTTCTTCTTGGAAAAATTTGTGATGGCCATGGTGGTGTATTTCGTGATTTCAATAATCAATGCTATGGCACAGTCTTATCACAAGCGAATCACAAAAGAAAAGTCGAAATCTAAGTCTTGACCTGGATAGGAATATAGTGATGGTATACGTGGTAAAAATTAATGGTAAATCGAATGAAAGGGTGAATGGTTGTTATGTGAAATAATGTGTGTTCTTGTATGCTTGTGTGAAGGAATCTGCGCTTGAAAAATATTCTTTAATTAATTATCAGGAAATAAAATGTATAACTATATTATATTTTGCACCATTCCTGAAGCAATTCAGCTTGTTTTGCATAAAATTTGAGAGTACTGTAATAATATTAAATAATCCACTGTGGAAAACGATAGTCTAATGTAACACCAAAAATTTTATATTTTAGAACTTGTACTGCAGTGCATTTCTGTATTATACTCATTCAAGTACATACACGCCTGTATGTTGAGTCAAATCTACAAATACAAATAGCACATTCGATGTTACTATCTGATAATTTTTATTAAATTTCAACGCTGAAGTAAAAGATAGCCTCTGTCGGTTATGCTACAAAGCTCAAATTAAAGTTTCATTTATTTCGTATCATAATTGTTCTATGCCTGCTAATGCGTTACAAGATGTGAATTTCTATGTCTATATATTCATGGCATCTTGAATTTAAAACGTATTCGATTAGACGTAATACATTTATTATCTCATGTACACTATACAACGCTGCTGTAGGCAAATTTGAGTTTTCACAATCCTATAAAATCATAATATTATCTTAACGGTACAGGTGATCTGCTTCGATATTTGCAGCAATTTCTGGTTCCCACTTGTCTCCATTGTTCAATAGCTTCTCCTTATTGTAGAGTAGTTCTTCGTGAGTTTCCGTAGAGAATTCAAAATTGGGACCCTAAATCATCATGAATTGTGTGTGTTCAGTGTAAGCATACAACAGAATGCAGGCATAAACAGAATGCAGGCATTTCTTATACTTAGAAAAACTTTGGGGTTTACCTCGACAATGGCATCCACAGGACATGCTTCCTGACAGAATCCACAATAGATACATTTCGTCATATCAATGTCGTACCTGGTTGTCCGCCTACTTCCGTCGGCTCGCTCTTCTGCTTCGATTGTAATTGCCTGTAATAAAATTCGCAATGCTTGCATAACATAGTTGTAAAACCTAAATGAATTTTCAATTGAATAAAATAAACTGTCATTGTGAGCCTACCTGAGCCGGACAAATCGCCTCACAAAGTTTGCAAGCAATGCAACGCTCTTCTCCAGAGGGATATCTTCGAAGTGCGTGTTCTCCTCGGAATCGGGGACTTAAAGGTCCTTTTTCAAACGGATAATTTATTGTCACTGGTTCTTTAAACATATGTCCCAACGTGACTCCGGCACCTGTAAATAAATAATGAGCCTTTTAGTGGAATGTCTACTCCGACGTGCAAACCATTGAATTGATT
>JABASC010005189.1:0-10596 GCA_019776185.1 Plutomurus gul
GATGGCAGCATATGAATATGTATGACGCACATTTTGGTATCCGATATTAATTTAATCTAAAAAGACGTAAGTTATTTCCTATTCAATTGGTGCTGGAACTTGGTGGATCTCCATATAAAAGCAGAATTCTCAGCTGCTAAGCTACAGACCTTTCTCATACTCAGATTACAAAATTTTCCAATGGAATCTTTAGTTAGAGTATATAACAACACAGTCTTCTTATTACTTATAGTAAATTGGTAAAAAGATACTTGATGCATGGTTCAGATGAGTCTCGGAAAAAATTGCTTAAAAAATAGTTCGTATAAAAATATTTTAACAAGAAACCAGTTTCTGCATCAAAACTTTTACATTAATTCACCTTCCATCCAGCTAAGCTAAACCCATAATGTCACGGTCAGTAGTTGTCTTCTCTAACTTGGAAATTAAATCTTTGCACCGAGCGAAAACGGAGTAACAAGGCAATGATGATAATACTCAACTGCGAATGCTGCTGTACAATTTCTGTTCGTGCATCCGCCCTTACACCATACAAAAAGATTAGAGGCGTCTCTCCAGGATCTACATTGTACTACATACATTAGCATAGTCAGTCATTTCTATCCCGGTTATCAACCCAAGAACCCGCATCCTACAATGATACTACTTTTTGGTAGCTTAACCCAACAAGCCAATATATGTACAGTACATTCAAAAGTGTATGATTTCACATTCGCCCTGCTGAGTATGCCAAAGCATTCAGTTTTACAACATAAATATATATAATCACTACGTTTACATGCGCTTTTGTGATACATAATTCAAGCAGACTTGGACTCATTTTCGAAGTAGGTAAAATTAGGTTTATTATAGTTTCCACATTTGTTGCGAGATAGTAAAAGATACCTGCGGTTAATATGAAAGAATTTATCGTTCTATAGTGAGCATTTAAATATTAATGTAGACCAAACGGTTATACCACACCTTTTAACGGTGAACCTTTACAGGGAAAACGGAATAGAAAGGAAGAGTAAATGGAATCACTATATTTACATATGTACATATACATAGGTTGTGCAAACGTAGGGACATGGAGTTCTCGAATATTTCTGTCAGATAATTTGAATTGATAATAAAACACAACATGCTGATAATAATGCTGTGGACATGAGCGAATGTCTGTACAAGTGGGGTGAACCTGTTCACCTTATCATTAAAGTGAAACATACGAAATTGTTTTTACTATTCGTCAAGAGCTGTCATTAACTCGAACATAGAACTGAGAGTGGGACTCATGATTTCATATCGAATTATTCAGACTAATTTAATAACTGTCGAACTAGACAATGCAGACCCTTGCTCATTGGATCATTCTTTGGCATTTGGGCCGCCAAACGTGAACTATAGATGCATAGACTACAAATTGGCCGAAAATTACATACTTAATTCATGTATGGATGCTGGATCGACATTGAAAGTAAGTACTACACCGCCACTGCTGCGAAATGATTTACATTTTTCTATAGTTTAGCCTGCATCGACTTGGACAAATAAGAGCGTCAAATGTACAGTTATTTCAAGTAAATTGCCGCAGTAACTTAAAGCACATCTCAGAATTGCAAATTGCAATTCTTCCGGTGAGGTAAGGGTAACCACTAACCGTCAACCGTTTGCAAGTTCTATGCGGCAAAGTCGTCAATATTCTATTTCGTTGTAAACGATTGTTTATCTGTACACTAAACCACCTCCATATAAAGTGGTGGTATTAGTGAGAATTAACATTGTCGGAGTTCTCCAATAGATCATTTGTTAAGTCAACAGACAAATAAAATCATCCCCATTTTATAATCCAAGCAGATTTAACGAGAAATTGTTTAAGCTTATAGATTACCATTTTTGATTCCATGACGTAATAAACTGGTTTATTTGTACTTTATATACTGCATTGATATGATAGTGCTAATTAGAGGTTTATGTGAGCAAAATTATCAATCAACACCCAGTCCTGAGTCCTCAACTAGAAAGCAAGCAAATACATAAATAAAAAGATGAAATATTGCAACTTACCACTGCAGATTTTTCGCATATCAGATGGTTCTGTTGTAATGAGTACAAGTGATAAAGTATCCTTCTGACTCCAAGATGATTTATCCACGAGAAAAAACTAATATAAGGCCAGCAGCTCCGCTTGTTCAAGTTATTGTGTTCTGTGATAGTAATGTTAATGAGTCTTGTTCTACAGCCAGCAGTTTCCGTACAGGAGGCTAAAGTCTCAATGGGGTCGTTATCAACGTTATCAAGGCGAGCACTTAAACTACTAACTTTTATGACGACCTGCTTGATCTCCTCGATCGGATTGCTTCGAGATCTTTGACTTTGGCACCACATTGACGCATTTAATGAGTAATGTACACGGCGTCCACACTATACACACCACCACGTGCAAACATGGAACAGCAGCAGCACACCAACCAAGATACCTTTATTACCCTCTACGTAATGTATATATCAGTGCAGTTTAATACAACGTTTCCACCTAGTTCACACCGTTCCTATAAATAAAAGTAATCTTGAACTGAGGATGAGTCTCTTGCCCCTGTGCTTATACAGGTCTTTAAGTATTAGAGCACCTTAACTCTGCTCCAAACACACACACTGAATTAAACGAAGAGGAAGACGAACGCCACCACAAGTTAATTTCGTCCGGTTTCGCGTCCAAAAACTGCAAAGTATCTACTAACACCACTGACGGTATTAGTGACTCTTTACTCTTCTATACATATGTATTAGGAAAAGGTTGACTCAACAAACTTTCTAGGGGAGATTTTAATTTCAACATTGACTCCGTCTCTCCGATGCTCAAAATTAGTTATTACAACCAGTTCCTGTTACTTCCTTCCTCCAATTTGAGTCATTCTATCTTCCTGATGTGCATTCGAGGAACGGACGTAGTTGGTAGTAAGAGTACGCGTATTACAGTACAAACCAGGCCGTATTATACAATCTATACGATCAGATAATATTATGTCTACACTAAAGTGTAATAGGGATGTGGTCTGGCGATCGTCTCGTTTGTTTTCCTTCAGCTCGGTAACTTTTGACTCTGTACTGTCTGTGTGTGTAGCAGTCGAGGAGGTAGAACTACCAGTGGTAGTAAAGTAAGGGCACTCACAAGTCACACGCTGCAGCAGTTTATTATCGATGGCTGTAGTAGTGACTGACTGTACTTTTTCTGTTTCTTTCCTTCCCTCTGTGTGCCTCTCTCTCTCTCTCTCCCTTCAGTTTTACTCACTCAATTCAAACGGAAATGAAACAAAAGAGCTGTAAAAGGTAGAGTGGGATTCAATCCAAAAAAACCTGATGATGAAATGAGCCGGCAACGAATCGGCTGGCGTTCGCTTCTACACACGAGCCAGTGCAAATAAAGGTAAACTGAAAACAGAACAATAAAAATCCGGTGGATAGTAGAGACGTGCTCCGTACTGGTATCAATGCTTCCCAGTGAGCATCAAACAGTAAAACTCGCTTTTCTCATCTTCTCTCTTCAACGTTATGTTGTTTAGTGCAGATACTTTAGTTTAGTTCAGCATGAAGCAATTCAGACTCTAGCAGGCAGAGAAGGGACGACAGAAAAATCACTCAATTCTTATTCAGCATAACAAAGACAACTCTGAGAGAAAGAGGATGCAGAGGATCGCTACAGGAAAACATGAACCGAGATAAGAAAAGTGTACGCTCAATGCATTCCCAAATAGAATCAAACCAAATCAGCTCCAATGAAATGAAACTTTTGACGACTCAATTAGCAAAGCATGAAACATCACATAACTATGCTATGGTAAGCGAAGCCAAATTTACAATTCATACTATTCACTAGCCACCTTCTAAGATATAAGACAAAATACATTTTTTACAGTCATGTTCACAACAACAGTATGACGTATGTACAAGGTACTTTTTCACACAATTAATCACTGTATACCTTTTAAGACTAAATTAGTTTTATAATCCTTCGTAGCTTTCGATATTTGTACCTTCACCATTACGTAGTGACTGTACAATATAATATGTGATACCGAGAACCAAACTTTTAATTTAAATCAAAATAGCAGATGATTGAGATAGGCTATGCATACTCTGTCAGATGATGAACCATATGAATAAACTAACACATACGTATTCAGGATACTAATGCTATTTCTCAATTACTACATTTGCTTTTCTACATCTTCACTCGTATATTTTATAGTAGTGTTTTCAGATAAAGTAACGTCAGTGCACCAACAAAGTTTCAATTTGCATGTAGCAACACAGATACTAATAATAAAGTATCTTGGGTTTACCAAGGCTCATATGCATGACATGTTAACTTATACAGCTTGAAAAATGAAAGACGTGCAACGAATAGCCTGAATGAAATTCCCACTTACAAAACAAAAGTAATTACGGATAACGTAAATAATTTGTGAGCAAGTAATTGGTTTTGGGACACATTCACACTAATCTCTTGTGCTAGTGTTGTAGTCAATTGGATAACTTACGCAACATACCACGGTTAGTCAATTTGTCATATCGTGTATACAAACAGTGCTCACTCTTGCCATGTCATGAGCAAAACGCAGTGCATGCATGACTGTCACATCTAATTGTAAGGCGCAGTAATTTTGAATTGTCTCTACGGCAAATCATTTTTAATAACGATTCAATGCATAATGTAATCCAATTTGGGCTCTAGTCTGCTCTGAGACAGAACAGACTGCACCGTGCAGTGGGGATTAGGTAAGAAACTATGTTATCTTTTGTTCACATGTAATTTATATTGAAAACTTTGTAGTTTGTAATACATGCATAAATTATTTATATATATGCATGAATAAAATACTGCTTTCTTAATCCATATGTTTTATAGGGTTAAAGCAGAAAATTTCATTTTAATAATTTAAAAGTGGGCCAATTCTCATATTATATTTATGTATTAAGACTTGGGAAGCAAATTGTATAAAATGTATTATCTAAGACTCGTACTGTTACCACTACGGCTGGTTAGCCGAGTGACCACTCCTACACTGGATTGGTTTGCTTCCTAACTAACTAAACACAGAGGTGTAACGCTATGCATAACAATATATAGATATGTCTACACGTATGCACACGAACTTTTACGATTATTTATACATCCTGGTTATACACATTTTCAAGCTTGTCCCTTCAGTAAGCTTAGGGCATTAAAATAATGGAATACAAGAAGAATTCTGTAAGTGTATAGCTATATACACATTCCTTTGTGTTTGCTTAAAATTAGTTTACCTAATTAGTATTTCCAGACCACATTGAACTGAACCGTTAAATTATTTATTATTACCAAATAATCTGTCAATCCATATAATAAGCACGTATTATAATATTATCAAATATTTACTAAGGAAAGTCTTGATAGCTGTTTCCGCGTTTGGGTAATTATGGCATACAGCATGCTTTCTTAAGGTTTAAATTTAATTCCCCGTGAAATCAAGTTCTTCAAAAAAAATGTCGAACGCTGTGAACTAGCAAATCAACTTATTGATATAGGCAAATTATTGTTGATGCTCACAGCACGCGGTAATAATATTAAACATAAATTTATATCTACATTACAAGAAGTGACGACCTCGACTGCAACATTTTTATTACAGAAAGGTGCATTAGCATTGACAATACATTTACTGCACCCATGCACTCATGCACCCTTGCATCCAAGTTAAATGCGTAAAATACAGATAAGGATAAAACAGAAGTATACCATGCACAGGTGCAACTTAATTCTACTCAGCACAAGAGAATCCCAAGCAACATTTGCAATGAATGCGTATATTATTTATTTATAATCATAACTCAATGTAATTAGAAATCAACTTGAGCACAACACAAACGCAAATCATTATTTTGATTAGAATTTATTAATGAACCATAAAAAAAAATCTCACCAGTAATTGTAATGTGTGCAGACTTGAATTTACAGTTCACAATGGTTCACAAATAAGAAAGTATTTATACGAGAACCGACAATATTATTCAGGTGTTTTAAACGTAATGCACCCACCAAAGTACGAGGCTAGTGCACTGTATTTAATTAGACTGGCAAAGCAGCCAGGAAAAAATACAATAGCAATAATCACAGCAAAGGTGTGCTGAATATATTTCCGAATAACTCCGGTCAAAAACCCAAAGAATTCCAATCAATTTCTGCTTTACATTTACATTTGTAGTAAAAAAAATCAAATGTTGTAACTGTGGCGGACTGACATGAGAAAAATGTAAATGCCGCAACTAATCCCACACACGTTAAATGATAACCTCATGGATTTTCCAGTATAAATTCCCACCGCGCTCACCGTCAGCAGATAGAACTGGGTGTACCTGTAGTAGTAAGGCTTAGGAATGTGCTATGTACTTCTCTCTCTAGTTCTCTACAGTGTGCACTTTACTGTTTTGCATCGCAGAGGGAGAATTTCTCATTCCTACTCTTAATAACTCTCCACCTCAATCGTCAACGTCAACAATAACAAGAAACAATGCAAATTCCTCCTTGACGCAGAGTGTAATGCAAGTAATCCGTTGAACACACAGTGCGCTCAAAAGAAAAACACACGATGCGGTACGTTGCCCGTTTATAATTCGGGAGGAATTTCATTCACTCTGTGCATTGTATGACTGATTGCAAATTTACGTGTTCGTTTGGCACCAAAAGATTTTTCCACGAATTAGTAGCAACACCCTTAGTACAGTGGGATGTTTCTAAACTGGAATCCAATCGAAAAGTTTCCAAGAACTACGAACCGGCACACGGAAGTCCCGATATTTTCCCCCAGTCTTTTCATGATAACCGACTATCCTTCAATCGAAAATTCGTCACTTTGCTATATTTCCGAATCTGGATAAAAACAATGACAGTGTGTATCCAGAAAAAGGACACATAGGAAATTCAACTGCTTTTCTATGTGCACTGTATACGTGTGAGTAGTTTATTAGTAAGTTGATAGCCAGCGGAGAATCAGCAGAGTGTAGCTGAATTGACGAACTGATTGCAATTTTTCCAGCAGCACAGGTAAACTAAACGTTAACGTAGGGACAAGGTTGAAGGCAAGGAACCCACTTGGCTGCTGCGAGAAGTAGTAGTAGATACGTTTCCACAGTGTACTCTGTGTGCTACAGTTCTTCCCGTTGTTAGCTGCTGATGATGGGAGTCTGTCGAGAACGAGAATAGATGAAAGATGTGGCATGTAACGATACTATGAACGAACGAGGCTGTAGCAGTTGCAGAGGGGAACGGCTATGCTCAATGCAATGCCTCAATGCATACACATACCTACGTACGTATGTGCATGCATGGAAAAATACATAAAGGTAAAATGCTGTAAAGGCGCCTGCCGAGCGGCTCCTCAGTTATTTCTGTGCACAGTTCCTCACTGTAATTCACTGTAAATATTCTGAGCTCTAGGCAGACACTCACAGGAAATTGGAGGTTTAGGGGATTTCCTTACCCCAGACCAAACAGACTTGACTCACTCGTCCTCTCTCTCTCTCTCTCTCTCTCTCTCTCACTCTCTGTATGAAAGATACGACTGTTTCTCTGTTTGTTAGTTGATACGAGCTTGCAATGCTAGAACAGACTCGACCAGATGTTCATACTCAAGAAGTTTCTACTCTCCTGTAGTAGTCGAGTCTTCACTGTCTGTCTATTCGTCTGTGCATCACCTGAAGAGAGCTTGGCTGACGAAGAGCCACAGAGAGCATGTGAGCAGAGAGAACCTATCCGTCCTTTTGCCTTACGAGATGATACAATACATATGCAATGGACAGGACACTATGCTATTCCGTATGTATACTCTACCAGTACACAGTACTACCGTATTGAACTACTAAACCAAGATAAGTAAGTAAACCTTGCTTCATCTTCCTTTTTTCTGTATACACATACACACACTCACAGAGGGTTAGCAGCACACATCTACATCTCTACATCATCCTCGGTGTACTATACGATTCTACTATCCACCATCACCGTCCATAATGTGTACAATGTATCTTCTTTGTTACCTCGATGCGGAATTCTCAGTTCTAGTGCAAAAGAGTTGACTCTGCTCTTTACGTTGCGGCACAGAATTTTTATTCACTACTCTAAACAATTTGTACTTCTTGCCTGCACTACAAAGTACATATTATGTGCAAAAACTTATAGAGAAGAAAGCTTACAAGAACTTTTGTATTCACACCTGAGATTGCTTCTTTCCGCAACATGCGATTTCCTTAGTCTGTACTCTGTACGTACGATGATGTGATACAAGGTAGGAACACATATCACCTATGTACGATTCAACGCATTAACAATTGAAAAACCAGATAGAATCTTTATGCACAGCAACAAAACTTTGTACGTACACGTTGTATAATACATCTATTGCGTGTGTGCACCAATGGTGTGTTGTTGTGTAAGAAGGACCTACACGGAATCTTCTTCAACCGAAATGTAATATTCAATCGCCTTCGCTTGGTTCCCTAAGAGCGTTGCAAATAAATTTTGCTTGTATGCAAAGTTGACTGCAATTTTTAGGCCACAATACCATATCTACATATTTCAATTTAAATGCATGGAGAGTTTCGTGTACGCTTTATGCAGATACAAAAATATTTTGCATACTCAATAAAGAATCATGTTTATTCCTAGACTAGTGTATCTATCTAGCAATAAGATATGATAGATGGCTGGAGATTTGTCAAAGCTCTGTGCTAACTGAATTCTTCTGAATTGTGTTACCATAATATATAAAATATGGCAATCTTATTTACGTGTCATTGAGGTACGTGTTGGTTTGAAAGAAGTAGTGATAGTGGCATGTCGGCTGGCAGCTTCATGTTTTTTAATGGCCTAGCGAAAGTGTGCAGCGTGTGCAGTCATAAAAAGCAAAATTTATTTATGCGGATTGGATTGTGTAACTGATATGATGATACGATTGTACCTTCAGATCCTTGGAAATGTCCTCACACACATTTAACAGTTGATATATACTTAATAAGTATGTATACGCTAGTTGCAACAAATGTCAAAGCGGACTTGACGGAGTGAGTGCCTAAGCTGTGGCTACATGGAACGAAGAGATAAATATTAAATAACTTGGCAGCGTGGGTAAGGGTAACAGGATAAAAGTAGGAGGGATCCAAAAGTTAAGGTTCCTCTCTAATGTTCAGTTAAGTTACGATCCAGTCCAGACTTAACTTGTATATAAGTATTCTCATCTTCTCTCACTACCCGATCTGACATCCATGACAAGGTGCACGCTGTCTGCTGCTACCATATAATAATACATATGTATGTATGTACTGAAAGATGAATAGATGTATTGACTGCCGGAAAAGAATCGTTATATGAGGAGCACATTATATATGACAAACAGGGACCCTTCACAACCCCTGCACGCAATAACCTTTCGACGAAGGGTACGACCAGCGTTCATTTAGATTTAAGAGGGCTCCTTTATTCCCTACTTTTCATGAGAGGCAATTTTTTTTACTCTTGCACTCAGTGTTCGTAGTTCGTGGGATAAAATCTTATTTTCAGAGAAATATTCCTATCCATCGAATGCAGCCTACTGAATGCGTTCATTTGGGAAAGAGAGGGGTGAATATTATATCTATTGATGTGGTTCGTCCTCCACCACATTTTTCACTGAAATCGAGCTTTTTTTCTCGAAAATACATCTACGCTTACTTACATTAGTTGACGAGAACAAGAGAATTTTTCAACACTAATAGAAATAAATTGTTCACAAATGCATTAGTAGTCGCCGTAGTAATTCAACCTGTTGTCTGCATGTACTTTTTTGTGTCAAGGGCAGTGAGCCACCACAATAAGAGACAAAAGGTGTTGGCCTTTGGGAATAGTGCACAAATTCATGGGCTGCAGAGGAGATTCACATAGTAAGAGATGCCAGCAAAAAAATATTGACGCCTGGTCTGGTTTGTTTTTGGTTAGAAATACGTAATGTTGAAAACAAGCAAATTTTTGTGTATGCTTCGTTGCCTAAAAGCATTTCAAGTATTTATGAATACGGAAAATATCCAAATGACAATTCCAGTGCGATAATTCTGTCAAGGAGACCTTAACGCACACAAGAACTCCATGGCTTTCAAGTTTTATTCGGTTCTTGCATGATCAGTGGATGTTTGACGTGCCATGCCTTTGCTCCTCTAAACGAGTCGGGGTTAAGAGAATTTGAACATTTAAAATATGCATAAAATGTAAATCTATGCATGGATGATGGGATAACAGAGGAATTTTAAAAGTTAAATCAAGTTTGTAAATGTCATCATGTCATACATCATGCTAAATGCAAATAGGAAGTGCTGTTTCTCTGCTGCTCCAACTTGAAATCACATTAATAAAATCTCTGTCAGTTAGATTCTGCCTCCGGGTTGTTGCCGTTGGGAAATGTCGTTGTCACTCGACCTATCTTCTCTAGGTACTAAGAATTGTAGATCAAAGAGAAGACGTTTGCTTGTTCCGAGGAATGATTCTGTTTTACTATGCATTCAGTAGAATCCATGCGTACGTTCACACGGACAGTTATCTTATACACAAAT
>JABASC010005190.1:0-10595 GCA_019776185.1 Plutomurus gul
TTCGAACCTGAACCCTTGTGGACTACGATTAGACTACATAGCCACTAGTCCAGGAATCCCTGTCTTAGATATACTTAGTCTTTAAGTATGACAAGCGAAATATTGCGTACTTGTACAATATTACGACTGAAAGGAAATGGAAGGAAATATTCAGAATTCAGAATACAAGATGAATATGCTGAATTCAGGAGATTTGACCGTATTGTGTTGTCGTAGAGGGGAGAATAGAGTGCAATTACTGGAAATTGCAAAATGCTGTATTATAATGTTCGAAAGCACACACAAAAGAGCATTTGGGTTACTATATGTTTAAAGTGAACACAAGTCGTCTCTTGACAAAATATGGCTGAATACACATGATTTTGAATTTCAAAGACTTCATCAATCAAGATTATATTGTCAAAGAGCGACACTTTTTCGACAGATTAACTTGTAGTTATAATTCGAATTTACTTTTCGAAGAAAAAATAAATTCGAATTTACATAAATAAGCTTGTCACTCTGTAGAGCTTGTCTGACAATGAGAGAAATTTGTGTGAAAATGACAAAAGCAGCAGTTAGAAGTCATTAGATTTGGGCAAATAAAAAAATTGATTGCAAACTGCATCTGGAAAAGATACGCTGAGAAGCGCTATCGTTAGAGAAAGGAATTTGCTGAGCCGGTTTCTAGTAATCGAAATAGCGAAATCTGTAAAATCCGGGAGAAACACTGAGAGATTAGGTGCACGTTTTTACTCACCTTTATGCACCAAAACGTGAGAGTATTTTGAATGACACTATTGTAAAATCATGAATGATTTGATTACAATAAAATAAGCTTGACAGTATGTGAACCAGAATCTAATTCGAAAATAATCACACCCACACGTGAAATCGAGAAAATGCGACAACGACGGTCTTGATTAATTAAGTATTCAGAAAGAAAGACTAACATATAAGGTTGGCGTGGTTTAATGCTTGTATAACTATTTATCACCCACAGAGAGTGTTATCTGTATGAAATCCGCATGCACCGCTTTGCTTTAGAGGAAATACTCTTTTTAGTTTGAGAAGCCGAGTAAACCCATTTCCCCGTCTAAATTCTAATCCTTTCTATTGCACAAAAAGCATGGTTCACCATACGAGGAAATAATCTTCCCTGCTCTTTTATTGAACCGTCTACTGCTTTGTATAAGTATGCATCGCTTCAAGTTGCAACTTTGAATAACATTCGCACTAATTAGATTTTCAGCTGTATCGTGTGGGGCTTTGCTTTGTTTCTGTTCTTTAATAATGCAGTATTTTATGATTAATGCAGATTTAGAGCCCACTGTTTTATAGTCTTGAGGTTTGCACAAAAACTTTGCATTGCTTTGTTCTAGAAAGTATAAATAGTTCTTGAGACTAAGTCTTAAAAGAGATTTTTATTTGAAACTGTTGAAGTAGTCAAAGCACTCAAACATACGCAGGAACCGGGTCCTGAAAGTCTTATGCTCATGACTTTGATTGATGTTATCATTTCATTTCTGACTATACTGACATAAACTAGTATGAATAATATATGTATTCTCCTTTTTGAGTGAAATTAGGTCACATGTGTGCACTAACATGAACACATTTTAATGTAGTTTGAAGTACACATCAAAATAATTCAGTGTCTACAATTCAACATTATTTGGTGACTTTTAGGAATTTTATATTCTTGTTGATTAATTCAAATCGCATGAGTCATAGTGTAAACTCTGGGTTCGGGCTGGACACGGGAGCCAAGAAGAAATGTATCGAATAAGCATTTGCCTGCTTTTCCGGTCTCTAAATAAAACATGTTTCAATTTTTATAAAATTGTTTGAGTTAGCATAGGAAAGTGTGTTGTTCCATCTCTCAAAAATAATTATACATTTTTTAAATCGTTGTAGTATTAGAAATTGATTGGAAAAACTTGGGCGCATATTCACGAGCAACTGCAGCAGCCTCCTGCTATTACGATGTTCCATTTGTCGTCATCTCGATTCCGATGCTTTTCGACAATGACGAATGTTCCTTGGACCTCATTGTCCAGAGAGAAACTGGAGAGTCCGGAAACAAATCCTGCACTCACTTTGTCTCTTCAGCTGATGTAATACTACAGGCACGTGCTCCATATTAACATCTCCAAAGTCTCAGAGGCTATCTCAACCACAGTCGGCGGTAACTTCGGAGGGACAAGCCAAATCTGCCTGTCTGTCAGATTTGGTGGAGGTAGACCATCTGGAATTGTTTCACCCTGAAAAACATTTGTTATTTGTTTTTGCAGCTCGCTTTCACCAAAGCATGGTATGTAGATATGTTTCTAGAATGTAAAAATAAATTATGAAATACAAACCCAATTTTTCTGGCTAATACAATTTTTTCAATTGTAGACCTTAGTAAGTATTATAAAAAGAATCGTTCAATTGTTCACTCCACGACCGTAAGTCGAATGCAATAATATTGCTTTTAGGTAAGGAAGCAAAAACTTTATTCCACTCGCAAGCATCGAACACATCAGATGCAAGACTCAACGAACGCTGAAATTAAAAGCTACAATAGCTAACTACTAGCACGTTAACTCGACACCAATAGGACGTTGTCATTATAAAAAGGAAGTATCTAGATACTTTGCAAAAAGAAATAACAGTGAGTAGCTGAAATAGTACTTTCTCTTTACGACAGCAAAAAAAAGTTCTTTCTAAAAGGCGTCCATCATTGTATTGTGTAACCCAGCGTTCTATCACATACAATGTACGCTTTTAAGTATTAAAACCTCTCGAAAATATAGTCTAGCAGAGACGATGAATTCCGGTTCATTAGTCAGAGAAAATTACTCGCAATTTAGTTCCGGGTTGGGTGCTTCTCGATATGGCTTCGTAAATGATCATTGTGGTCAATGTACCCTAAGAGTCAAGATAAATGTAGGTGGCAGACAAATGAACTCTGGCAGAGTTTTCACATTTTTTACACTAAATAGTCTGTAAAGGAAGCATGTTTGTCTCAATGCCAATATTCCCAACCCTACAACATTTAGATACGCTAGAGGCAACACGCGAAATCTAAGCTGTTGAAAATGCATTTCAATGTTTCTGAATAAAGCTAGTTGAAGTGCACAAGAGTGTGCAAATCTAGTGCACTTTGGGAAAGTGCGATGATAAAAGCTACTTTGTTACACTAGAAATTAGTTCCACGTGCGCGAACCAACCATTCTTACAAATATGAAATATTCCTCTAAAAGCAATGTCACATTCACAACTTTTCGGAAAAGCTGCTTTGTGAAACAGGATAAGATTTTTTAAGTGCGGTTGCAAAGGTCTATGTCACAGAGAATTGCATGGAACTGTTTACAGTTTTTAAATCTTTCAAACTTGTGTAGTAACAAAGAAATCGACAAAGAAAATGGCCGAAATTTAAATCTGATTTGCATTCATTGTCAAGCAGCGTACGTGTAGGCGGAGAATGCCTGCTTAAAGTGAAAGCAATACTGGCTTTTTGACAGATTACACCTTTTTGCCGCTAACACATACACACATACTTCGTGCTACATTACATGATGTCTCATTTCACACATCTCGCCACGCCCCAGAACTAGGCACTCAAAGGTGAACCGACGCTGTTGCAAAAATGATAACAGACACGTGGTAATATAATTATGCAATTATTATTATTTAAAATAGAAATGTTTTAATTTTTATTTCCTTGATATTTTTACATATATGTAACTATGTACGATACAACTTGATACACAATGGCAGGTATACTACGAATAAACACTGTGAAGAATACTCATGGATAAATATATATATCATCGTAATTATTTTAGTCAACCTCTTCTACTACATAGTAGGTACTCTAAATTCTAGAAACTGTATAACAATAACAATACGTATTCACAATGTTGCACAGACAAATTATTTATACAACATGGGAACATTTGGAACGAGTTGTGGATGCGAAGCTGAACTGCGAAAAGTCGTTTCGCTCACTTCTCGTTCCCACACAATCACCATTGTGCAGTAATGCTAAGGATTTGCGGTTCTACGTCAACACGTTTGTTTTTGTGTATAAATGAAATTTGTCATGATTTGTCAACAACTCTCAGTATAATCTTTATTACATATTTCGAAAAGTGAACAAACACAGAGCTTATACTGCATGCTACATGCAAGAATGGGATTCGTAAATACGCAGCAAGCTCCAACCTTTGCTCCAGTTTCAAAGTAAATCTTTGTAACAGTGTATTCAGGTATATGTGTCTACAAACAAAGTATACAAATGCTTTGTATTTGTAAAATGAATCTTCTGAAATGGAATTTCGTTCAGCAAGGAAAGATCAATTTCCATTCACGTCATCGATCCACTGTCGTACGAGAGTTATACCGCTACAACGATGTCATGTACCAATACGTTGGGTGGAACGTGCAGAGTTCCCATGAGATTTAAAACCTCTTCAAACCGAATTTTCATTCTACCTCACATACAGTGTGCTTTTTCAGCCATTCGGCTGCACATCAGCGAAGCCTTTCTATTTTACTTATTGCCCCACTACTATTAAGCACAACAGAACCCATCGGGTAATGGAAAAACCTACACTAACAACTTGTAAGACTATTATTGTTTACAACTGCATCGTTGCACGGTCTTATGGATCTCATCACTACATGCACTAGAATGGGCTTCGCTTGTATTTCTGCCATTACTTTTTTTGTATCTGATTTGCTGCTGAGGTCAAAAGTGGGAATTCTACCATGGTGCATCGCTCGACGGAAGACAGATGTCAAGTAACTTTCTCTGCTCTCTAATACAGACCGTAGCTTACCAACCATTACCGTTTTTACAGCTAAGTGCAATGTATTTGGATAACTACGCCACTCAGAATAATGCAGTAAAGTAGTACAAAGTACAAATGGTCAACAATTTTTTGGTTGATTTAAATGGCTACGTCAGTGTTTACAATTCATATGTACTAAATTCACTTTAACGACTGCATACAGCACACAACTGTAAAAGTGTAGTCCATGCAGTTTGCAGCAGAACTAACTCTTTGGGAGCTTGCCTTCAGGAAATGTCACTAACAATAACTCTCTCGTTGACCTTAGGGCAGGAAGATTTGCTTTTTGACCTTTGTGCCATTTCGCCAAATACTAGTTTCAGATTCCAAACACTTATGTTACAACGTTGCACACTGATTCCTTGTAATACTTATGTTTGTCAAAAAAGAGATCTATGTACAATGCATACTACTGTTCCCTAGCAATTCTGTAGTTTTTATGGGGATACATGAATTTGAGATACTTGGGAAAAATTAGGAGACAGTAAGTAAGCATGATTGCATACGAACTTGATGTTTTGCTGGTTGAACTCGTACCAACCAACATGGGATACTGCGGTAAGTAGAGAAAGTATTTTGGCTACTCCTTAGCGTTGTGTTTGGTACTTTTTTTTCTTGTAATGATGTGGGTGTACATTGTACACATTGCTAAGACCTGCAATGCCCACTTGAGCATTTTGAGCTCCACGTTCTTGGACCATGGCATTAACAACTTTTCGAACACGGAAATCAGCTATTGTGGTCATTTCTCCAGGAATGGAGCTAATAAATAAGTTTCCTATTCTGAGGACTTGAATTTTTCACGACACTTGGAATCCATTCGTAGGGCCAATGGAACATCCAACAAGATGAGTTTCGGACTAGTTTTCAGTAAAAGACATAGAGACACAGAAATATCATTTCCCGTACACAATAATAAATTACTCAGAATGTGGTTTTTTATGTATAGCAAAGCAACCATCTATAGATCGTTGTTCTCGTGGAGGGAAAGAGTAAGCCCCGAAGAGAAAATTAAGTGAAAGTCGTAAGTACTGTGAAGCACAAGCTTATGTGTGTATAGTATAGTATGTATGTCGTACCATTTACCATAACACTATAATAGCAAGTGGGTTTGTGGTTATGTTATTGCATAGTGATAGGGCATAACAATATATGTCAGCTATAAGAATTGCGGTTGATGGAACACGATACGGGAAGGGCAATGACAATATAGTACAGAAGTAAATGCCTCAGCCCTCGGTTAAAGACAATTTAGGAATTAATAATAAAGCCGGAGAATAAGGCTGTCGGAGCACTGCACACTTTTACTATCATAAACTTGATGGGACGAGACTGGGTTAATGAATATTACATAACCTAGAAAAATAATCGAGCATTGCGTGCATACTGAAAGGCTGAAAACTGTGCGTACATGGATTCGTACTCATTATTAGTGTGTCAGGTACGTAGAAACGTTTACTAAAACTGGGTCAAACTGTCTGACCTATTGAAGGGAATAACGCACTGGAGACACAGAAATGAAGACAAACACAACGGTGAAAACCACAATAGTATTTAATGCTTTCTCCGAATATGGGTGTAATTGTGCATTTTCCCGTGATTGTCTTTTCCAACCTACTATCTGTTGAAACATCAAAATTGTCATCTGGCAATGTCAACAAGATTCGACTCTTTTGAAAAGGTAATAAATTCTCATCATTAAAGCCACAGGCAACCCATAACAAAATGAATTTATGTGCAGACTAAACAAACTAACGTAATCTGCAGCATTTATATTTAAAGAGGTAGAAAAACAAAATTGGGTCTCATTTAACGTGTTGAACTGGTCCTTACCAAAATAATAGACAAGGTCCATACATTAATACAATGTACATGGCCAATAATATACTTTATCCTTAATTTAAAGAAGTTATCCTTAAAAGTAGTCTTAAAAGTTATTTTTAAAAAGTCGGAAAAGGTATAAAAACCAATTATACTACTGTAAAGCACAACGGACGAAAATAGGACTTTTCGCCGCAGGAGATAACAGCAATGTTCATTTATTAATTTTTCTATTATTCTAGGGACTCAGCAGTATAGTATAAGTATTATTCTAAGGACACTTTATAATTAACCCAACAAAATTTAGCCAACCAAAACTATCAACACGTGGCAATGCTTTTGCACCTCTGAAGCTTTTTGGAGATAAACGAAAGCTTCCACCTGTTTCTCCTTGGTGAAATTCGAAGCTCTTGTCCGTCCTTTGTAGCAATAGCGGAGCTGTAGCAAAAAGCAACAGGGTAAAAGTTCTACACGTCTCTTTAGCATAGGTAATGGGATATTATTTAACGATCTGTTTAAAATGTATAGGTATATATCAGAATTTAGGCCTTTTGACAGCCACTCTATTACACTTCATGTAACTTAATCTGAGACACTGTATACTATTGAATTAGCAACGTTGTGAACTAACAATAAATTGTAGCATATCCACTGAATGGCGAATTCAATTT
This sequence comes from Plutomurus gul, assembly GCA_019776185.1. Lineage (NCBI taxonomy): Eukaryota > Metazoa > Arthropoda > Collembola > Entomobryomorpha > Tomoceridae > Plutomurus > Plutomurus gul. The sequence continues at coordinate 7,313 of JABASC010005190.1, forward strand.
CATTGTAGTGCAGTCTATAGAGGAGTGAGACGTATGAATTGTTCATATCTCTGTATGTATGTATGTATCTTATGCAGAGAATCCTGAACAGTGTCTTAGCCTGAAGGCGTTGAAATCAATTTTGTACCACTGCAGTAGTCGTGGCTGATATTTAGGTTGAAGCATGATAATGGCGTAATAGATTTTCGCCTAAACAACCAGACTTCAAGGAAAGGCTTACACCCAATCCCATACACCCAATCTCAAGGCTGATGGTTCTTCAATTTTGGTGAAACATCTCATTACAAATTGTGATATATACCTAAATATTAATGTATGTTTCACTTTACACAACATTCTTTTTTATGCCTAAGGTGAGCATATACTTAATGTTTCCATTATTATTTTGTTTGATCTGATTTTTCCTTGCCATACAACACTTTTGCACAAATTGCGATGCGTTTATTTCACTGTTAAAGAACATTGCAGAAAAAAGTGTATTAATTAATTATGGCCAAATTAATAGATGAACAGAAACACATGGAAGCTGTAAGAATACGTTTCCCATTTAACAAAAATCGAAATCAGTTTCCTAAAAAATAATTGCTGCCACAGTCTCAAACATCTGTTTACCAAAATACAATTTCCATTTCCTTTCCAATTGGGAATGTGCCGGGACGACTGCTACATTTCCCCACGCTGGATGAGGTAGCTTGCTCAACGGGGTTCGCCCGTGGCGTTTTGGATTTGCTTGTCTATAAAATGAGTGGGTACACCGTACTAGTACTAATATAAATACATTAGTAGAATTATGGTTTCTACATTCAATAGTACAGTCAAACATTTACAGACAATCTCAAACATGTTTCCGCGTGGCGTTTCAAAGATATTCAAAATGAGTTCCTGTTTGCTTTCACTGAGAGTGCCAATAGATGCCGACCAATCGTGTAACTTGGAAAGATTCGATTGTGAAATGAACCTCTAAATTACATGTGCACATACAATTGTGTATTTCCTTTTAAGTATTCGCGTACCAATCGAGAGGCATCACATATATTTGGAAGTTTCTAGGTCATTCGCACTTTCCATTATTACAAGTTAGTGCAGCGAATTTGTATTCATGAAGTGCAAAATTGCAGACAAACTGCTTTAATTTGAAGAAATTTGACGAGCAGAAATTCAGATCCAGCTAAGCTACGCAAAATAGGCTACATTAATTCCTGTGTACCAAGTTATATTCGACTACTACCATACCATTTCGACATGAAATTTGCATTGTATCACGTATTCAACAGATTCATCTCATTTCTAGTTCAACTTGTCATATGATTAAGGTTTCCACTCGTAGTATCCGAAAAAAGTGCAATGGGGGGCCGCCTAGGCAGTTAACACTCGAATTCGGTTGGCACCGAACGCACCGACTACCAACATAGGTAATCAAAAAGTTTAAAAATGGATGGTATATCCCCGCAAATGTTACCCGGGCATTTTTAAACGTTTTGCCAGTATGGTTAATTACTTATGCTTGCGACTGTGCCCGTTTCACCAGCTTTAAAGTGTAAAGTCTAGTGTTATATGTATGTATTACACTTTATTAACCATGGTGAAACGGGTACCAAGCATGCATAGTGAGTTTCAGCCAATAAGATTTGAAAATAATAACGGTAGGTACACTTTTTTTTCCGGTTTTTCATTTTTTACCCCTGGCATAACGACTTTTTTTTCGGGATTTGGGGAAAACACCTATGCTTGTATGGGTTCTATGCGTCTAAGATCTGTATTTTAGAAAAATCGGATGTAATGTGCGACCGTGAAGTGTGCCAACCGAATTCGGGTCCGTTACACTTTTTTTGGGATACTATGAGTGGGAACCTTAATCATATGACTACTTATTGTTAGTTGAACTAGAAATGAGATGAATCTGTTGAATACGTGATGTCATGCAAATTTCATGTCGAAATGGTGTGATTTCTGTATGCAGGAATCATTTATTCCCACAAAGGAAGCCCGTCTTTTGTGAATAGGGAGGATATATAAATACAAATTAACCAGAAGTTGTAATATAAGGTATTGATGTTTATAGATACATATGTTTTGCATTTGCGAGCCCGCATTCCATTTACCAGCCACAACTTCTCGCTTCTCTTACTGACAGTAATTAACTGTTCATTGAAAACCAGATATATTCAAATTAATGTTTCATTCGGTCTTGCCTCTACAGATGACAGAAACAAAAGAGGAGACACCGCGTTGTTGGCACAGTGAAGTTCAAGATGTCACTGTTTTCAGGAAAGCTGTCGCTAATTAAAATGAATGTCGAGAGAAGCCGTTAAAATTCGCATCGAATCGCAGTCTGTCATCACGCTCGCGTAAGCCGATGACAGCTCGCAGCAACAGCTTTCAATAATTCTAATTGCCTGAATTGATTAAACCGAGCACTTATTATTCCTTTCACACATAGAATCATTCCTTGACATTCTAAATTGACTTGGTCTAATTTTATCTTCTAAGATTGCTTATTTTGACTACTGCGTTTGGCTAATAAATTTCTACTGCCGAAAGCTTGACTACTAATTATATTCATGCGTAATGTAAAAACATTCGTGTTTCCTGTTTCTGAAATTCCATTGAATACTTTCCAATGGTTTTAAAAACTTGTTTGTATCAAATGTAAATTTGGTAATTTTCGACAACAATCTTTTACATTTTCACTTGTCTTTGGTACTTGTGAGTGAGGATTACCGATAGATTGGGCCAAGCGTTGAAATTAGCCAAGCGAAATTGGGGCCAATGTAGGGTTGGGCCAATCGTCTCACTCGATAAATAGGGCCAAATTTTTAAAGTCAATAAATTAAGCCAAAATATAAATACATGCCCAAGGTCCATTTAAGGATTGTCTACAGTATAAATTAACCTAACCTAACATAAAATAAACAATATTGTGATGTTGTGAAATGTGTGTGTTATTATTAATGAAGCGAAATATTGAAACGAGAGGTACACAATCCTTAAATGGACCCTCGTGCATGTATTTATGCTTTGGCTCAATTTATCGACTTTAAACGTTTGACCCTATTTATCGAGTGAGGTGATTGACCCAACCCTATATTGGCCCCAATTTCGCTTGTCTAATTTCAACGCTTGGCCCAATCTATCGGACACCCCTGTGAGCAGTGAAGTGACTCGGATTATGTTGTGTTTAGCGTTTTACAATACACAATTGATTGCTTTTTATAATATGTTTTGACAAGACGTACGATAGAGAAAGACGGAATCATTGAGCGAATTTGACGTATGCACTCAC
>JABASC010005191.1:0-10593 GCA_019776185.1 Plutomurus gul
ATAATGCATTACATATACTATTTACATACAAAATTTTAAAATAATCTGTGATCAGAATATAAAGTTATAGCCGCAAACGCCAGGCACCAATTATTAAGAACATCCCTTAAATGCATGCATTTCCGAGGTCTGATTATGACCATCAATTAAATAATGTTCTGAAACTTTTAATAAAATAACACTGTATTAACAGATCGTACACGTTTATTGCAAGGAACACGTAACTTGGTGTGTTTCTGCAAAAACTGTTCCTGTACTGCGTAGGTATATGTTATACATACATAGTTACTCTCTATGGATCTATATCTTTGGTTGTAGGGTTTATTAATAGTGATGATGGCTGATGGATGAAGGGTGGAGGAAGGTACGGTTCTTTAGAGGTAGCATTGTTGTAATTGTAAGTAGGCCGGGTTGCAGTTAGCTTTAATGTTTTACATGAACAATGAACTCTCGTTTACCAGACGCGCTGGCTACCTGCCTGTGTGTCTGACTTTATAATTTAGACAGATCTCTTCTAGCAGCCCCTTCTCTTGTGTACACATACGTTGACTATAGGCTTGTGCATTTTAGTTTACGTGATGTAAACAAAACAAACGTGAATACATCGAATGGCATCATCATAAAAAATTTAGCACTATGTTGTTATTTGTATCTGTACGTAGGAAGTACGAACACACACTACACACATACCACAGGACACACACAAAGATTCTCTTTTATTACGAGGAGTCATTGTGAGTCTGATGGTCTGTCGGCTAGAAGGAAGTTGATGCGTTACAAAGTGTTAGAATATTTGCATCACAAAACATCAATTGGTATCCACATCAATCATCCAAATACCGAGGATTGACATTGTGTAATATATTCTAAAACAGAGTTGACTGACGCCAATGCGTCAATGTGTGCTCCAGGGGTGCCTAAATAATGCATTTAATGATTGTGCGTCGTCGTTTAGCACTTTTCTTATAGCGTTGAGCTAAATGAGAAAATTATCGCTCACATTAAAGCTCACCATATAGAAACTATATGCCTTTGTGGATGAGACTCGAATCAAAGACATTTGCACTTTGTACCATTGTACCCATCCCTTTTTTATTCAACGTACCCAATTGACCCCTTCGCCTACATAGCATCGCAACCAATAAGTTCGATTTTATACAGGAAGCGTGAATTTATAAAGTCATAGACTGTCCCATGACTAAAATCCCATGTCTGACTTCCTTGATTGTAATCATAAATGATGAACACACACGAATACAATTATTATAATTGCTTTCTTACATTCTTTTCAATTGGTCTCGTAGGGTAATACAAAAAGTTACAATTTCTTTACTACACAAGATTAACTCCACGTCAACGTCATATGTACAATGAAATGTATGTGTATCTGTATTCAACAATTATGACAGCAAAACTCTGCGTACAAAGCCGGAGGAAAGACTGTGATTGAAGGGCATTCGTACGTACCTGAAAATTTGTGCCCTAGCATAATGAGTAGCGTCAAAATTGTACCTGCATGCCTGCATTATTATTAGCTCCTGTTTACTCTTTTTACGAGCAACAGTCTTTGCGAAGCATTTGAAAATGAGTGTTAATTATTAGAACGCGGATCAGAGACAGAGACGTTTGACGCAAGTTCATGATTAGGCCGTGTGAATGACAGTTGTATGCTAAACTCTGTTTAAGCAGCCTAATTTACAATTGTAATTTATAGTTTCATTATTATATGACCAGCAGAATAACTATCGTTTATAATGGCATATTACTGAATAAGGTTGCAAAAAATTCTACTATAATTATATACCTATGCTTTCATTTATAAAAGAATACATTTAGGTAGTTACAAATTGTACAAATTCGTTTTTTTATGTTGTAAATAGCGGTCAATATTTTATGTTGAAATATTGACTTTTTTTCAGGAATTGCTGGAATGTGTGCAAAGACAGCTGTGGCTCCTCTGGATCGTATTAAGATTCTGTTGCAAGCCCATTCGAAGCACTACTCTCATTTAGGAGTTTTCAGTGGTCTCAAAGGAATTGTGGAAAAGGAGCGATTTCTAGCTTTATATAAAGGTACCTGTTTCCCACAAAAGGAAAGAGTTCACACTATTAAAGAAAATCACTTGTTTTTGCATAATGTTCGCTAATTGATATTTGTAATCTATTATAGGAAATGGTGCTCAAATGGTTCGAATATTTCCTTATGCTGCTACGCAGTTCACATCATTTGAAATGTACAAGAAATTATTTGGCGAAGATTCGCATATCGGACGGTTTTGTGCGGGGTCGGCAGCAGGAGTCACCGCGGTAGCATTAACATATCCCCTAGACACGATAAGAGCTCGATTGGCATTCCAAGTAAGTTCTCAACTACTCAAACGTTCAGACTATGGACTTATGATTTAAACATTGATAATTTCTGCATATTTTCATGATTTATCAATGCTTTTATTTTGCATCATTGAAGGTTTCCGGAGAACATTTATATTCTGGAATTTATCAATGCGCTGTGCACATTTTCCGCGAGGAAGGTGGTGTCAGAGCTCTGTATAGAGGATTTGCACCTACGATATGTGGAATGATTCCTTACGCTGGACTCAGTTTCTATTGCTTTGAATCTTTCAAGTACTCCTGTATGAAGTTTCTGCCACGTAATTCATAAATATTGCCAAACTTATGGATTTTTATAACCTTTCATTAATGGATCATTTTTTTATTAATTTTTTTAAAATTTTTTAGAGTATACTTGCAGTACGCATAAAACGAATACAGGTGGTTTAGTTTTGCTAATGCCGTATAAGTTATTGTGTGGGTAAGTATGCAATTTACATATTATTTAATACATGTTTTAGGTGAAGGTATGCATGAGCTGCAAAAGTTGGTATTATTGCAATGAAATCGACAAATAGTATTTTGTGACTAGGAATACATCATTTTATTTTAACGTAGTAAAAAAAGTAATCGAAACTGTAAATGCTGTAACGTGAGAGGAAAATATAATCTATGTAGTTGTCGTGTGGTTACTTCGCTTACATTTCCTCACCTTGGGCCAAATACGCAGTCCGTTTTGTCATACTTTCAATCTCATGTATCTTCATGATTACGAAAATGAGGAATAATGTCATTTACGTGGTAATGCTGTGTTTCGACTATATTTTACTTGGCGATCAATCTCCTCTATTTCTAAAATACCAATAAATTTGAATTGCATATTGAAGAAATGAGCAAAAACGTATCCAGGCGAAAAGACAAATCTAAAGAGTTTCACGAATTAACCAAAAAGTGAAACAACAATCATCAACTCATTAGAAATTTGTTTACGGATAAATGTACACCTGTTTACATCTGAGCGGGCTAATTCGAAATCATTAGGATAAAATTATTATTTCAGTTTTTAATTTTTTTCAATTTTTCATTTTATTAGTGGTTTAGCTGGGGCGGTGGCGCAAACTGTCTCTTATCCTTTAGACGTCACCAGAAGACGCATGCAATTGGCAATGATGGACGAAACAACGAGGCGATTCGGGTAACATAATATTTCATACGTCCATTTATTTGCTGAATATCTGATTACTTATAAAGTGCCATATTTGTATGTCAGGTTGATCTTAAGATTCATATTTTGTATATAAACGATGAATGGGCTGATTTCAGTTCATTTCTTTTGGCTTACTTTACTTTTGAGTAGTTTATTGCTACACATTTGAATTATTACATTCTTTTAAAAAACGCGTTATTTTAACTAATGTATAAGTGTACTTCCGTGTGTCACGACAGAATGCTCTTTGGTAGAAAATGCTAACAAAATTCCTTCTTTATTTCTGTCAAATGCATGTCTCTTCGTAAACTATGCGGTGTTGGACACATTGATGAATCTACTGTTGTTGGTGGCTTAACTTAAATTTTCTACCAAATTTACAGAAGGTACGTTGTGTATATATACTTAAGATTCATTCATGTTTAATGTACGTTGAAGAGAAGCGAATTTCTCTTCTGTCACATAAATTGTGACAGTGCACACATTTTTTGTCACTTAACGGTAATTTACTTTACTTATCTGATTTATTGTGCAAATTAGTTTTATCTTTCGTGAAAGTACAGCTTTTTAAAATAATTTTGCAGCATGGGAATGATGTCAACGTTGAAAATCATTTATCAAGAGGATGGAATCTCTAGGGGACTGTATCGAGGAATGAGTATCAACTATTTACGAGCCATTCCAATGGTAGCCGTAAGTTTTACGACGTACGAAATGGTAAAACAAGCCCTGAATCTAGACACGGGTCTACCAATTAAAACGGGCTAGTATTTAATTGTAATTATTAAAACCATAAAAGTAAATCAATAATTTACTTAATTATAATTAAACAATGTTAATGTATACGGATGGATGAGTACATGTCGGCAACTTTACAATCGACTTTAAACAAAAATCCAATGTTACTTGTTAAGGTGCATGTAAATCCATTCATTCTTAGGTATACGGTACAACTATTATGCAGTGAGTGCAACTGTACGATTTATACAAACCTATAAATACCTACGTGTATAGATATGTATATGTATATCTATTTAGAACTTATTCAATTTGTGGTGACTAAACAGTAATTATTGTTGTAGCTCCCCATTATTATTATTTTATAGCAAGATGAAAATTTATTTTTGAATGTTGTATTAAATATGTTGTTATTAAATGCACACAGTTATGTCTGTATAGATTAACTGTGTGATATGATATTTGATATTATTATGAGAAGCCAGTATAGTAGACTTTTCGGTGCAGTACTTATTGCAAACTTGTTCATTGTAACCGCATGTGTAATCTCGCGTAACCGTAATTAAAGATGCCGTGTACATTATAACCTTTGTTCAAAAAAGAGTATCCTAACATACGGAATTGTTTTACAACAATCAATTATTTAGTAAATGAAACTATTTTTTGCCTACACGTATTGCATGATCTGGATTCTGTTTGTTAGAAAGCCTTTTGAGCATTTCCTGGGATTTGATGTGCACTTGGGAGATTCAGTTCAGCATTTCCAGTATCTGCGAGATATATGTATATATACGTATAAGTATCCACCCCCAACAAAATACGCTATGACTACCTCGTTTTCTTTAATTTATTAATATTGTTGCGCTTTTTTCCTCTCTCTATCCCCGGTCTCCAAGTGTAACATCATGACATGACTATACTCTTGTGAAAGTGTCCTGTACATAATCATTAGAAATACCATAATAATTATAATATAGTTTAGTATCTGTGCACATTGTGTGAAGACAGATTAAGCTCGTTTCTAAAATTTGTTGGTACTACTTGTATTTCTATTGCAATGTAATTGTAAATAACACTTTATACTTCTCCCAGTATAAAATCCGATTCGTGTTCGTCGAAAAAATTTCTCCAATCGTAATTATGACAATAAAATTCAATCAAAACAATTTGCATTCGAGTTTGTTTTATTTTACTTTTGTGAAATACGGACCAAAATATATGAGAACGTTTGAGTGTGTATTAAGAAGTGTACATACTAATGGTGCACATAACATGGACTTTATTTTTCTTACATGTGCTAATACTTACGGCAGAACTGCTTTGAGAAAACCAACAGTAATTAGACAAAGTCATACAGGACTGAAGATTCTGTAATTTAATTACACGTACTTCGTACATTGTTGCGTTTACAACAGCGGTATTGCAACAGCGTTTATGTCGTCTTATCCTTTTGTTTCGGTTGTATGTATTTGTAGAGCAGATGAGCGAAGAAAAATGACAAAGATATGTGAGGAATGACAGACCATAGACTAGAGAACGTGCGAGCGCATTCTCTTCCGTTTACTAAAATGTGAAATAATAAAAAAAAAAGTCTTTATGTGTGTTGTTCATTCTATAGGGCGATGCGCGATATTATTAAAGGATTTTTTAAATATTCTTACAGATTTCATTTGCGGTGTAGACTTGCATAATAGCTCCGATGATCATTTCAATGACGTGAAGAATCGCTACGAAAAGTCCAGCTTTACTCGGAAGCTTAAAATTCATTGCCTAAAATGCAAACAATTCCATTTTCATATTTCTGCAATTGTTGGTGCAGAGATCAATAAATGTACATAGTTTCAAAAGTGTTTAAAAAGTCTAAAATGGCATAAATGACTGATTTGAAAATTTCTAGCAAAAATCCGATAAATATTTTGCACTACCGATAGTACATGTAGAATTGTTGTTTTGGACACTGCCCAACAAAAATTATTGACGGACATTGGCCATTTTTAGGTTGTAGTCACTGATTAGATGTCACACAATTTTAATGATGTGTGACATCGAATGGGATGTAAATCGACATAGAATGAAAATACCTTGAGAGCGAAGTAAAAGTACATGATTGTAAGTACAAAGAAGTTGATTACTCCGATGCATCGGCAAATAGGCTCAGATTCGGGGAAAATCATCCAAGGAATTACAATTGCTAATGTATGGTGGTACCTGCAACAAACATTACAGATACGTCAAATGAGAGAAACACCTGCGGGAAAAAAATGAATATGAGAAGTGGACGTTGGGGGGTGGAATCATTAGGTGCCGGATGAGAAATAAGTAATTTATGCCTTACCAATAAATAAACAAAAGTGGTTTTTTTCTCAAGACAATAAGAAAAGTGTCACCCAGAAAAAGATATTTAGTCAACACGAACATGAGTCCCCAGAAGGCAGCAGGTTGATTCAGCTCCTCTCTAAAGAGATAGCAAATGTCAACATTTTGGGTACTTTGATGGACAATGTCAACAATTCACAATAATGACAGTGTCCAAAGATGGCAAAATAAATTATATAAATAAATTCCCGATTTTATTAATTTTACGTAAAAAGAGTCCCAAATTTTCTACTTTTTAAACGGAAATTTAAATATGAACATTGCATAATTTTTGAACACTGTCCAAAAACATTAATGACAGAGGACTAATGACTAATGACACTTGTCATTTTGCACAATAGCTAGTCGCTGACTAGGTAAACGGTGCTCTCAACAGATTAAATGGCAAAATATTTTTGATAATATTTTTCATGCAAATTCTACTATTGTGTTCTTCCTAGAACATTTCTAGGAAAGAGGAAATAAATGAATGAATTTAACACACCTGACGCAGAGAGAACGATGAAGTCCTCCGGGTAGTCCAAGTAGAATATAAAGTTCTGGCATTTGCCGAAGGAATCCGAAAAGGTTCAGCCCTGACATGACCAAATTCCAGATAATGACCACAGAATTAAGCTGAAAAGCCTCTCGTCTCTCCATGTACTTTTTCAAGGAGAAAACAAGCGTGAGGTAAAGGGCTGCAATGTAAATAGGAACGGTCCAATTCTTTAGCATCATATTTTGCCACCACACAACATCCGTATTCTCAAACGTGAACGGGTGAAAACGGGGTTCCTTCTCATACATCCAAAATCGAACTCCTCCATAAGTAGCGTTATTTGCCATTTCTCTAAACAAAAAATGTATTCCTCTATAAAAATGACATTTAAATAGTTGCTTCAAAATTTCTAGTAAATGAATACAATTTATACTTACCCTCAATGCAGCAGACCCAAATGGATCTTAATTTCTGGAGAAAAAAACCCCAAACTCTAGTGACACCAATTAGCGGGGACAGAAATTGGTATTTTTGAAAAATAACATTCCAAAAATGCACTAAAGTGTTTAAACAGCGACGGATGGTTGTGGAGCAGCTTTGACTTGTATTTGTTGTTGGTGGTGTGGAGTGAGACAAGATGAGAATGTAATGCTGCGTGCATACCTGTTTATTACTGTGATATTATTTCTTGGTGTATAAAGAGTTATAAGGCCGTTTCACTAATGAAATAACGTTGAAATGAAGAACACACACACACAGATTCAGTACATAAAAGATTGAGAAACACCTGTACATATATCATCTTTGACTCACTTGGCGCATGACGCTTGCAACAACTAACAAACTAAAAGTGCATATAAGAATGTGTGTAACGGTTATACTATTATACATAGTGAACCAGAGTGGATGAGGATTTGTGAACATTATTATTATTTTGTGACGCACACTCCGTAATTGTGACTGTAATCATGTAATGATCATTTGCGGCTAGAGGTATGCAGAAATAGTGCCAACCCTTTTTCTTCATCTTTTCATATTACAAAAAACAAATTGCAAAATTGAGCCGTGATGCGAAAACTACCTAACTCTTTCTGTTGCAAGAATTATCAAGATAAAGGGTATTGGATTCGTAAAAGATAATTATTCCAGTCCTACACAAAAAGGTTAGGTTAAAATTTAAAAAATGAAATATTAAGTAGTGTCACTGCAGATACTATTCTAGGTTTTTGTCTTAAACTTACCCTCCATTATTGTTGAAATTTTAGGGGATTTTAAATAACTTCATCCGTGGTTCTACTTTATTTCCTCCCACTTTGGATGACTGTTTATTAACGTTCTTATGGCTCCTTAATTCATTATAAATACCTGCACACATATTTCTGTGTATTACGATTTACGATTTCTATATAAATGCTTGTAATAAATAAATTATAAATAACCCTCTGTTGTTTTTTAACAATAAGTTTGACACACAATATCAGGATTGCCATCTACTGTTCATGGATTATGCATGCACAAGTTTTGGTTGTTGGCATCGATCACCTATATACTGACAGTGTTAAATGACTTACCTTCACACAATTAACATGGCAGATTAATTTAGCATGCAACTATACTTATATCGAGAGAGGGTCATGCCATTTTAGTATTCATTAGAATTACAATGATAATAGTAATTTGCTTACTGTAAAGAAGATGTAAGCAAATACCCATAGATTTTCTTGATATACACTTGAGAATTCATTATACTGATACTGAGATTTTATTGGGATTAAGATGAGAATTTCATGTTCAATATGGAAAGGTTTATAATGTAGTCCGCAAAACATATAGAGTGCATAATAGATGCAGAGAGAGAAGATGCTGTTCACATGAATGAACTAAAAATTGAGGAAACACGTAAGTAAATGTAAAAGAAGAAGAGGTTTAAGAAGGAGGAGGGAAGACGTGTTGTATTGTATTCTAGGTTAAAACTTGTACATGGCAAAGTAAACATAATCTTAATTGCTACAAGAATTGAATGAACGTGTCGTGCACACAATTCACTAGACGCAGCAGAGTGCACATAGAAAACTGCGTTGAACTCTGCAGAGTCCACTTTTATAAGTAAAACAAAGTTATGCGTTTGCTTATAGCACGGATTACGTGGGCTGCTCACTCTCTTGCTCTTTAACACGGCAAGTAGGTCTCCCCCAAATGAAATTAAAATCTGACATCGTAACACTTATTGGTCTTACGAATCCGCGTGAAAAAATCGTGTCACAGCCTGAAGTGAACTTGATTTTCACAGATCACAGGTTTCACAAGATCAGATGAGACCACATGTTCTAACAACGGCGTCTTATGCTATGTGTCTGTGCTGTACCACACTGCACTCGTTCAACACTACTTGAACCATATTAGACAATTCATAAATGATAACAAAATATTTCTAAATAAAATAAATTTCAAGTTGTGTAATTAAAGATTACTGCACAAATTAAACCGTCTCAACTTTCGACCGTGTAAATATTTTTTAGTTGATTAGAAAATATTTCCTTTCCTAAAGTGCATATTAAAGGCGAAACTCGGTAAAATTGGTGCACACCTTAGACACACATAAATATGACACGAAAAAATTTCCATTACTTATGTAGTAATAAAAGCGTGGTATACCAATATGTGTACGTGTATTCTATTTTATTACTGACATGGATTAAATTCGTGCACAAGCAAACATCCTGTGACACAAGAGAAACAGTATTTTGTATAATACACAACTATAATTCTTTCAAATGAAATATTCATGCTCTGTAAATTGTAATCTCGAGTGAAAATTAATACGACGACGAACTGCCGTGATGATAAATATTCCACCTGTTAAAACGAATGATCACAGAAGAAGCAGCATCGTCTTTAGTATCTTTAAAAATAATAATGAATGAATAACATCCTTTGGCACCTTCATTCAATGGACCGATGCAGTGGTATGTACATGTAAACATATAGATAGTAAACAGAGACAAAGAATCAGGTAATAATATCACATCTGAACAGCTCATTGCATATAACAGATTATGGCGATTACTATAAAACATGTGGGTAAGTAATATGCGCAATGTTATACATTACATTAAAATTTGAAATAAGAATCTATTGATTATTATAACATTATTACTTTCTAACTTCATATGTTAATTAGGTATGTATATGTACAATCTGAAAATAGTAATAGTGGGTATGGTAGGTATAAAAGCACTTTCTGGAAAAATATTTTTTTCGACATGTCATTTTAAAAAATGTTGTAAATATTGCACTGATAATATGCAACTTTGATGCGTAAGCAGCATCCTCAAATTGATTACTTTTAACAAACTAAATTAATACACCTACTCTCATTAATAAATTGGTATATAGCAACAAGAGCAGCCTTTTAAAAATACTTTTGTACAAATGTCTTTTAGTGCAATGAGAAAATATTAAAT